>JBAMBO010000773.1:0-228012 GCA_037044535.1 Lordiphosa magnipectinata
TTTTGTTTAAGTATTGAATTTTGTTATCAGATATAGATACTCCGATAGCGAGAATGTAATCGAGAGGTGTATAAGAGAAATTGGCGCCACATGTCGGCCGCAAGCAGTGTGTCGGCAAAGCAGTTCTCATATGGGCTGCCAATATTGTTCCTAACAAAAACCATATTGGCCGCCCTCACACCATTGTGTGCTGGTATGCGAGTTAATGCGAGTAGCTGAACAATCCTGCAGCGAAAGTTACATGTATGAAAAAGAATACGCATGCAGCAAAAAACTAAACTTAGGTACGTTTGTACTAAGAAAAATTGATGAAAGCTAACTTCGGCTCGACCAAAGCTTAGATACCCTTGCTTGTATAATTTATATAAATTAAGGTTTTAAATGATTTTCGTCGAACATTCTTAGCTAAGTTATTTCCCAAACTCACTAGAACTACTTTTTCGACCGACCGTTCCTATAACAGCTATATTCTATAGTCATCCGATTTGGATCAAACTTAGCGGAATTTTGTTGTGGCATATAATATTGATCAGTAACAAGTTTGGGAGCAAAAGCATTGAAAACAAAAAAGTTTTTCCCATTAAGACGTTTTTTTCAGAATTATATTTTGTATGGCGCTATACTATATAGTTGTCCGATTTTCATGAAACTTGGTGAAATTTTGTGAAAGCATAGAACTCTTATAAATTCGAGGTTTGGGGCGTTTGCGTTGAAAACAAAAAAAAAAATTTTCTTACTAAAACTACTTTTTCGAACGATCGCTTCAAATAGGAAACGTATTTGTACCAAAAGGCTTCGGGCAAAGTTTGGTTAAGATAACTTTAAAACTGACGGAGGAGATAGCATTGAAACACACGGACGGACAGACGCAAGGACAGACTGACAGACGGGCATGGCTATATCAACTCAGCTCATCATGTTGATCAATAATATATATACTTTATGTGGTCGGAGATGCTTCCTTTTGTGCGTTACAAACATCTGGACATTTTAATATACCCAAAACGGTATAAAAACGAGAGCGTAAGTTAAAGTCGGCTCTAACCGACTTCGATATACCCGTTACTCATGGAAACAAATGTTTAATAGCCTTACTGTATGCCTGAGGTGGGTCAGCCGAAAAGTATGCAACGTTTTTTAACTCGTCTCTCTCTCTCTCTCTCACTAAGATTGCTGCTGAACGCAATGCTTAGGGTATGAGTGGGGTGGGTGGTGGGTGTTAACTGATCGTTTTTTGCTCATAACTTGAGTATCGTTCATCCGATCTTTATCATTCCTTCAGCAAATCGATAAATAATTTTAAGAACTAGATATCTCTCTAGAAAGTACGAACCATCTATCATCAAAACTGTAGGAGATATGACGTTTTTTCCAAATTGCGGGGGCGTGGCGAAAATTGAAAATAAACTTGATCTGCGTGCAGACAATAGGAGTCTACATTTCAAATTTGGTTGCTCTAGCTCTTCTAGTCTCTGAGATCTAGGTGTTCATACAGACGGACGGACGGACGGACAGACGGACAGACGGACAGACGGACATGGCTATATCGACTCGGCTGTTGATGCTGATCAAGAATATATATACTTTATATGGTCGGAAATGATTCCTTCTGCCTGTTACATACATTTGCACGACTTTAGTAGACCCTTTTACTCTACGAGTAACGGGTATAACTATGCACCTACGGGGACTTGATCCCACGACCTCGACGTTTACTAAGCGAATGTCTTGTCCACTCGACCACGGCCCTTGTTGTTCGCTGAGCGGCAAAGTGCCAACTGCTTACATTCTTAACTATGATTTGGACGCCAGTTATTCCTTATGCCTGATAGTTGAGTGAGATCTGGCGCCATCGTCTTTATGTGTTCAGTCTTAGAGGTCCCAATTTCAAGTGCCAGTAAAGTAAGTCAAAAATGGTAACTCAACTATAACATACTCTGTACCCTTACACTCGCATTTGCTCACGAGTCAAACGGCCAGTTAACACCCCCCACCCCCGCCACCCATAACCACAACGTTCAGTTCAAGAGAAGCAATCTTAGTGAGAGAGAGAGAGAAAGAAACTATTAGAGCGCACAACGCGGTGCGCTCACTAAGTTTCTCTCTCTCCCTCTCTCTCTTACTAAGATTGCCTCTATTGAACGGTTATGAAATGTTGCTGTGGTTATGGGTGGGGGGGTGGTAGGTGTTAACTGGCCGTTTTTTGCTCATAACTTGTGTATCGCTCATCCGATCTTTATCATTCCTGCAGCAAAATCGATAAATAATTTTGATTACTAGATATCTCTAGAAGGTACGAATAATCTCTCATCAAAATTGTTTAAGATACACTTTTTTCCAAATTGCGGGGGCGGGAGGGTGCGTATCAAAAATTGAAAATAAACTTGATCTGCCTGCAAGTATAAGAAATATATGTCCCATACATGTCAAACCTCTATCTCTTACCATCTCTGAGATCTCTTCGTTCATACGGACGGACGGACAGACGGACGGACGGACAGACGGACATGGCTATATCGACTCGGCTGTTGATGCTGATCAAGAATATATATACTTTATAGGGTCGGAAACGATTCTTTCTCCCTGTTACATACTTTTGAACAAACTTAATATACTCTATGTACCTTCGGTACAGAGTATAACAACAAAATCCCCTGTTTGAATGCATTTGGGCAATTCAAACAATTGAAGCCTGTGTTAACTGCGGGGAGGGAATTTCCCCCACTAACAACAGAAGGGTCGATTACGGGGCATGCACAAACACATATACAAAGCTTCAGTGACTTGGCGTTTGCTACTGTAGTCAGAATTTTTGCTACAAGTCTGACTTGGAATTCCGAAGCGGTCTTAGCAGTTTTGGCATGAGATAGCCTCTGCCAACTCATTGAAGTTGGGCAAAAGATCGCTGATGACGGAACTGTTGGAAGTTTATGAAATAGCTATACGATCAACCAGCCTTCTTTGTGGTGTTGTGCGTTTCTTGTTTTAGAAACGTTATGATTAAAATCATAACTTATTGACCTAGAGCCTGCTTAAAAGTTCTATGATTGATAATTCAAAGGTCATTAAAACAGTCACATTATTTTGTTTAAGCTTTAAAGTCTTTTAATTGTTCTTAATTTGATTCGTACTTGAATCAAGTAATAAAACTTTTGAATCAAGAAATTTGGGATCAAAAATTCATTCAAAACTTCAAGAAATTCGCTCTTCTGACATCGAACATTCTTAATCCAAGTATGAAATTCTCTATTTTTTCTCTCTAAGTGTATGAATGCGTGGCAGCTCTACATACATATCTTAAGTAAATATGAATTTCACAATTGCTAATGTATTTTTATGTTTCTTGTGTTCTATTACCTGAAAAGCAACACCTTTTGGAATTAAAGTGGTACGACTCCTTGGAAAATCTCACTTCATAATTTAAGGAAAATATTAAGAAGCTTTTTTATCGGAAACTCATAACAAGAGTTAAAGACATCATTCTAAAAATTTTTCATTGGGACTTGTTCAGTGAATCTTTGCACAGCTGTTTTTTGTTATGAAATTCTTAATGATAGGGAATTACGCATAAATCGAACTTTTTTATCGTATATAAAGAAGGTCTGCAATACGAAGGATCGCACGCAGATGTACAGGGAGCGGCTGCACAGAATTCTATGAACATCTGCAATTGCAGAGCACTATTGACGAGTTGGCAGACAGACTCGACATAATTATATATTTAAAAACCAAATAAACTGATTAAGACTATTGTGCTGTTTTTTATTTGGGAAGGATATGAAGACAGATATTATTTGATATTTGAATGGATATGGGATATGTCATTAAGATCAAATGGATATTAATTATGGGATATTAATAAAAGATCAAAATTTCACTGAAAATATCATATAGATAAAGTTGTTGGTTAGCGACCTTTCTAATTGTAAGAGTGCTGCATGCGGGCTCTGTGCTAAACTGTGTCAAAACACTGTGTTAAACTCCACGTCTTGCGGTACAGATCTGTTAAATATTTGTCCCTGAAGACGGATGCCTATGTGCATCCGAAATATATTGGAAACCAATCAGCATATGAGTTATCTTCTTGACCTCGAGCCTGCAAACAGCACTCTTATCCTATAGATATTTTAATATCCTTTTTTCGATATAAAGTCGACTTCGAAAAGATCCAATGGATGCCAAAAATGGATAGTATAACTAATCAGTCCAAATGGATACCGAAAAGTCATCCAATGGATCATCAAAAACTATACTTTTTTCTGTGTATCCGTGACAAAATAAAATAATTTTAGCCAACTTGCGCAACTTTTAAAATTCCGAAAATAATACACAACTTGTATCTAGGAATGACAATTAGTCATGTGAAAATCGAAAATAATATCCAACTAAAAGTCTAAAATAAATGGAATTAAAAATTTCGCAGAATTTTGTGGGTAACATTTTGCACTTTAAAAATCCGAAAAATTATTCTGGGTGAGTGAAGCATGCCAGTTTTTTTTACCAATTTTTGGCTCGAAAAAGTCTGGTAATCAAAATCGCTGTCAAAAATTCAGTTTTGATACTAGAAGTATAAAAAAAATCGTTAAATTACTTTCGTTTGATGTACTTTAAAACTGCATACTTAAAAAAATGAATAACATTTGCCCCCATTGGCTATGCCCTTGCCGCCACACTCACCTGTCCTCCTGCTGCTCCGCCGCCTGTTCCATTACCGGCTGCCATTTGAATTTTTGCCATTAGCTTCTTACCCTGCATATCCAGAGTATCTATCGGCAGCATGGTAATCTTTTTACGCATTTCGTTGTGATGTTCGTTGGCATGTCTCGCCTGTGCCACATCCTCTGCAAAATCATTACGATTCAGATCCTCTTGCAAATCATCAATACGATCTGCCATATCTCCGGCCTGCCAAAAGAAATCTTCAATGGCCAGACGTGCATCCATCCACTGTTGATGATCGTACAGCTGTTGACCCTCAAATTCACCCGTTAACTGATGTGCCTCGGCAATTTTATTTAAGGCATCTATCGATATGGTTGACGTCTCAAATTTGTATTTATGCGATGAAATGGAGGCACGTTGCTTTTGCCAAAAGTTATCCGGCTTAATGATCACCACGTTGTGTATATTGGCACTGAAGTGCTCCTGCAGCACCTTCAATATGGTTTTGACATTCGTGGAGCAGTTGCCATTGCCTCGCATGTCGATGATGACTGTGAAGCCGAGATTCTTGGCCGCATCGCTAGAAAAAAGAATCAAGTGAAAGGTGCGCACCGTTAGACAGTTGGAGAGAACGTTTGAGCAAAGAGAGCGATAGAGAGAGAGAGAGAGAGACCTAGTACGTGAGTGAGAGTCTTCGGTTCGTTGCTCTGTTTACGTTGCTTGCATAAATTATGACATTCCCCATTCCTCTACCCCATCCTCCCGGTTGACACCAATTTCAGTTAATAATTTCCGACATATCCACGCTTCGTGCTCGTGCCGCCCCGCCTGCCTAGCGCTCTGATTTGCATTCCATTTGAATTTTAATCACCCGATTAACTATATATATATATTTCTTTTATTGATATCCCAGAGTTCTTTTTGGCCTGCTTCTACACACAGCTTGTCATGCGGCTGTTTTACTACTCTTCCCACCACCAACAACAATGCGAAAGTGAAGAGGCGTCCAAATGCATTTCCAGTTTGGGGGGGAAAAATTCGTGCCTGCTGCCGGCAAAGATAAGTGAAAAGTTCGTGAGAATTGTGGCAACTGAATGAGATCTATTTTTAAAATGTCGGAAAAGCTTTGTTGGTTGTTTCTTTCTTCAAATTTTATGACTACTGAAGTTGGAGTTGGTGCATCCCAATATGATCTATGCATGTGGCACCATCACACAATCAAAGTCTAGCACAACAAGTGTGGGTTCTGGGGCTGGCCGTGGGTTCATTTCCCGCTTAAGCAACATCAATTCACAAAAAGTTTTTAGCTTAAACTTAGCCCTAGCCCACTCTCAAAGGCGGCTTTGGCCAAAGCATGCCCACTTATCCACTAGCATTTTGTCAATATTTTCCAAAGTATTGAGTTCAATATCATACAGAGCTCGTATAAAACCATTATCGCACATTTTCACTCAAGACAGCACACATCAAAGAGAGAAAAAATGAAGCAGAGTCCGTTTAGGTCTCTGTACAACACTGTTAAGTGGCTCTGCTGGTGCAAACAGTGCTGATTAGACTGACACAGTTATAATATTCAGGAGAACCAAAGAGTATCAGATCCTGCAAATAAAGTGCTTCTATCTACCTCTATAAATCGCTTTAAAACAGTTTTTTTAGATCTTTTTGAGACCTCTGATATAAAAAAATTAAACAAACAAAATTGATGTTTTATACATCGAGACCAAAAAACATCGATAAATCTTTAAATTGTTATTTTTTTAAGCCACAAATCGAAAATCTTGCCTTAAAAAAAACCAAAGAACTATTTGAGATGACTTATTTAAAAGTATAACTTATAGTAGGGGTATTGCTGCAAGTGATTTTGATTCTGATTTTAATTTCAGTGTGACCAGATAACCTGCAAAAAACAAAAAACTGCAGTGTGATTCGAAGTCCAGGGTGCTAGCCCTTACACCATAGCATAGACTAAGATATCTAGACTGAACGATTGCGCTGTCGACACCACTTGTGTCAGAAATTAGTCAGCTGTTCGCTCTCATTTACGCTCTCTGGATCAGGGTTCCCCAAGCAGAGAGCGCGAAAATGTGACTGTGTCTCTCTCTAACACACAGTGATGCATGACTTCGGCAAGCATTCGGTGTGAATTGGCGAGTATGTTCGTGCACCAGGGGATATCGCTGGGGAATTCTGCTCTGGATGCATTTGATCAGCTGTTCGCTCTCACTTACGCTCTCTGGATACATTTGGGAATATGTCCATCTCGCTTTAACCACTGTGTTTTCCTACTGGCTCTGTAAAGCATCTTTTTGGGTACTATAAGAATCTTTTTCGGCACTATCGTTTAGCACCACCAAAATTGAGAGGCAGCGCAAATTTGTTCTCTAACTCTCATTCTCCATGACCATAATAGAACATATAATTTGACATGAAATATTTTATATATTTGTTCGACACTTCTGTAAATGGTCTCTGCCTACAATGACAGTTCAAAGATAAATTAAGAATAAATTGGAATCTTTGAAACCTTCTCGAGAGCCCATCAAAACGAAAAATATTTGACTTTGAATTTTTGTTAAATTCTCTATAAAATACACTGAATTTTGTAAGCCATGTGTTGCAAAGAACTTCACATGTTGAAAATCGTATGGAGAAAAGTTCGGTCTTATGTGCATACATAAGTTTAGATTGTGATAAAGACGGTTAAATATACGGGTAAACAAAGGGGTAAATAGACGCTCAAATAAGGCCCAATTTCTCAAAAGTTGCGGTTAGGTACCGGCCGGTCAAATTTGCCGGCCGGGATTACCAGAGGTTAAGTCTGTTGGTTTTCTCAACAAGACTTACCGGCAGGTTCACCCGATAGCGATTAATTGCTATCGCTGCAAAAGTGTGACCTGACACTGTCGACGAAACAGCTGTTTGTTTTGGCATTTTTTAATGCTATTGTTGTCGCTGGTTGTTATTTGGCAAAATAGTTAAATAAAATTGCATGCGATGATGAATCACTGAGAAACACCGAAAAGACCAAGAGTGAAGAACTTTTCTGCGGCTGAGGAACATTCGCTTGTAGATTTTATGAGTCAAACAAATCCATTTTTGGATGCGGAGACCTGGAAGCAGAAGGCCTGGGCTTGAAGATCAGTATGCCGCCATGCCGGAGTTCATCGCCCTTGGAAAGACTTACGGGATAAGTACGAGAATTTAAAAAAAACGATTGCGAAAATAATTCGCAATTAAGAAGCGGGAGACTTCTGGAACTGTGGCGGCTTTCCCAGCCCCGCTGGAGTCTTGTCTATTTCCAAAAAATTCGTGGCATGATCCTAAGCTCAGCCACAGGATTGGAAAATGTGGATGAAAATGATGGTACGTTTTTATTTATATGTAAGCTTTAAAAATATTTAATTGGCTTCTTAAGTTTTAGCACAAATCAATCAGTCAGTGCCTGTTTGTGATGGACAGTAATGCAATAGCACGGTTTGCCGAATGAAGTCTGACTCAACAGAAGTCGCCCGCAATGATAAGGAATAAGAACCTTGCATAAGAGCGCAGCGCCACCATAAGTTTGCTCTCTGACAACAATCCACGATTCCTGTTAACAACCCAAATCATAATAAATTGAATCACAACTGAAGTTAAAGTTTTACCTGTTACCTAGCGAATATATTTGCTCCTAGCAAGAATTATTTGACATGCTGAGTTTGTTAACCTGAATCGTTGAACAAATTTGGCATCCTCCAGATCAGGAAAATAATAAATACTCTCCCTGTACTCCCTCGCATTATTTATTCGTAGCTCCGTCTTGGGTTATGTGGGTATAACCACCACCATGTTGGCCATTGTGGCAATACCGTTCCTGGTGCCGTCCGTGCCTGTGGATAATATTTTCATTATGGTGCACACGGATCAGCGGTTGGATCACTATCGGTATACCACATCGCATGAGGCAATTGGTGGTGCCATTGACCAGGTGGGTCCTTCGATTTTGCAGACGGCGGGCTGTAAGTTTGCCTGCTTTGCGTTATGCCGGCGTGGCGCCCAAAACATATGCCATGAATGCGGCTGCTGCTATTCTGCTGAACAGAAAGTTCCATATCGCCGCGCCTGTGTTTTCTTGTCTTACCGCCTGAATCTTCCATTTCCATTATCTTCCAAATTTGTTTATTTATAAACATTTTGTTTTGGCAATTGACAAAGTAAACAATACAAATTTTGGGCACAGCTGTTTGTCGATCGATAAAAATATCGATAATTCTATCGAAACTTGCCGGCAGGTTAAAATTTGACCCTATCATGAGGCAGCGGTTAACTTTGCCGCTCGGTTCTCTCCAAAGACAGCATGAGACACGCGAATTCGGCTAACCTGCCGGTAAGTTTGACTAACCGGACATTGAGAAATTGGGCCTAAGAGATGTAGATCAAAACTAACATTGTTAGTTTTGATTATTTTGAAGACGGGTTAATAGACTGCCGATAAAGGTCGAAAGTTCTACAAAATGGCAGAAATTTTATTATATATTATTATATATCAGGGTTCGGAATTGCTCTTTGCTCGTAGCTCTCGGGAGCCAGCTCTCGCTCTCAGCTCTCGACACTCGGCTCTTGGCTCTGAGCTGTGAGCCACAGCTCGTGAGCCGGGAGCCATCAAACGGCTCTCGGCTCGTGAGCCACAACATTCGGCTCTGAGCTGTGAGATACAGCAGCTCTCGGTTCTAAATTGGGAGCCACAGAATGTGTATTTCGCGAGTTATTTAAACCTATTTACAGTGAATAACGACTTATTAAATCGCGAAATAATACCAACGAGAAGGCCAAGCTAACTTCGTCTGTGCCGAAGTTTTTATACCCTTGCAAATGCAAATGTCACAGTTTAAGTACGCTTACATAAAAATCAAAAAATTTTGTAACTAAAACCTATTTTCCGACAGATAAACGTCTGAAAAAAGTTTTTCTCACTGAGACTCAATTTCCGACCGATCGGCCCTATGGCAGCCTTATGATATAGTCATCCGATTTCGGACCAATTTTGCGAATCTATTTGAAAGCATATAAAATAAGTCATCAGCGAGTTTGAGGACGCTAACAAAACTAAACAAAAAATTTTTTTACCAAGACTCATGTTCGACCGATCGGTCCTATGGCAACCATAAGATATAGTCACCCGATGTCGATCAACTTTTTCAAATTAGTTTGAAAGCGTTTAATATTAATAATCACCGACCTTAAGAACGATTTACTTAAAAACAAAAAAGTTTTTTTTCACTAAGACCCATTTTCCGACCGATCGGTCCTATGGCAGCTATAAGATATAGTCATCCGATTTTGACCAAAATTTGCAAATCTGTTTGAAAGCATATAATATTATTAATGACCGAGTTTAATCACGTTAACATTGAAAACAAAAAAGTTTTTCTAACTAAAACCCATTTTTCGACCGATGGTTCCTATGGCAGCTATAAGATATAGTGATCCGATCCGGTCGGTTCCGACATATTAGCAGCGTGCAGTAAAAAGAAGACTCAGTGCAAAATTTCAGCTCGATAGCTTTAAAACTGAGAGACTAGATTGCGTAGAAACAGACGGACAGACAGACAGACAGACGGACAGACAGACGGACAGACAGACGGACAGACAGACGGACGGACAAAGCTCAATCGACTCAGCTCGTCGCCCTGATCAAGAATATATATAGTTTATGGGGTCGAAAATTAATATTTCTATGCGTTGCAAACTTCTGGGCAAAATTATAATACCCTTTGCAAGGGTATAAAAAGGATACAAAATAGTAAAAATGAAAAAGGTTAATGCCAATTAAGTGAAAAAATCATGTCAGGATTAATGCATAAGTGCAACAAATGACAGTTATGTGTGATGATTATGACAATACTGAACCGCGATAAATACCATGGATGACCAATAATTAAGTATTCAGTCAACATCTTAAAGAATGTTTCTTACCACTTTCCGTGACAAACAAATCAGTAAATCACGGAAAAATACCAACGAGGATCAAAAATGTAATAATTCCAAACAAACTTTACACACAACCAAGTGAAAAATCATGCCAGAATCAATGCATAAGTGCAATTCGCAGCTAAGGGATCTCCATGGTACCGCTAAATGCTTAAGAAACTGCTTTTCAAGACCGCAAATCCCCACACATAACTATATAACCATGATTAAGACAATACTGAACCGCGATAAATACCACGGACGACCGACCAATGGTAAAGAATATAGTCAATATCATAAAGAATGTTTCTAACCACTTTCCGTGACTGACAAATAATTAAATCGCGAAAAAACACCAAAGAGGATCAAAAAATGTAATTATGCCAAACAAACTTTACTTCCAACCAATTGGAAAATCATGCCAGAATCAATGCATAAGTGCAATTCGCAGCTAACAGAAGCTCCCTCTGCTCACGTCACTGACCGAAAATCCAAAGGAAAATCGGCTCGGGCTTCCCGCAACCGAATGTGTTCTGTTATTGCGCTCACTGTTAAGTGGCTGTGGTTGAACATACAGCACTGATCGGTCTGACAGCAGCCGAATAACAGGCCCAATTCAGTCAATTGGTCTTAAATTGCGAGCGTCTCGAAAACCAAACAGTCAAAATGTTATTTGAAAAGGTTGCAGACTCAAGAGTTTAACAATCAATGTCTCGCAAGTCAATGCGAGAGAGAAGGAGAGAGCGCATATAGTTCATCGCATTCATTCATATTGTTAGACGAGCATTACACACCGATGCATACATACGAAGAAGACCATTTGAATGCGTGCAATTTGCAGAACGGTCCCAAAAAGAACCAAGAGGGAAAAAATCAAAAAAATGTGTTTCTCTACTCTCACAACAAAATAGCAGCAGAAAGATTGTTTCGGTACCTCTTTCCAATGTGGTCGCTCGAAAGCTGTCGTTTCTGACAAAGGCAAACGGGGACCGATTTTTGCGACCTCTGTACGATGATGTTGACAACTCTGTTTTTCGTTAAAAATGTTGAAAAAAACAGTGGTCAGTGACCACTGGTCACAAATAGATCAAATATATATAGAAGCTGATGTCTCTTCCAGATAAGTAAGCTGTTGAATATGAGATGATTTTCTTTTTCATTGTCAGTGAAAATTTGCTTATAAATAATTTAAAATCTAAAATTGTTAAAAAAGTGTATGTGTTATCGGTTCATATGTGTGTTTTATTTTATATGAATTTGATTCACTATTAGATATTAACATGTCCACGAGATATTGCATGTTATGCCGCTAGAGAACTTCGGAACGGAATGCTGCTGCACCTAAAGGCGAGAGCAGAAGGAAGCTGTGGTCAAAAAGCACATGTGTAGTGTTCAGGAGTTCGAGCGAAATTTGAGCTAATAAACGAAAAGTGCAGAACGTAAAATGTTTGCTTTGTTTTTCTAGCATTTGCCTCTGAGAGTAGCTGTCATCTGTCTCAGAGAGCCATTCACCACAACGGAGTACGTCACCTTATAAGTAAATTCTCCATGATCTAGTACATACTCGCCAATTCTCACCGAATGCTTGCCGAAGTCATGCATCGCTGTGTGTTAGAGAGAGACACAGTCACTTTTTCGCGCTCTCTGCTTGGGGAACCCTGATCTAGTACTTCTAGTTCCGTACATAACCTGCAAATGACCTTAGTACGATAATAAAGTCTGTGTGCTCCTCCGCCTTAACTATACTCTAGAGCAGCGATGGTCACCGCAACCCCCCAGAGGCCGAAGGCATTTCGCTATTTAGACATAAGCGCAAGAAGCTGTGGCAAAGAGAGTAAACTGGCCTTCAGTCGCTGGCTATCCTTAGGTGCAATCAGATCGAAGCTGGTTCACGGCGCCTTATTTCGCACACTCTCCCTTTTTGGCCTCGCTCTCGTTGACTAACGCTGCTCTAGAGCCTAGATATCTTTAGGAAGAAAAATGGGAAATTATTCTAGTACTTTTGCTATGGTATTCAACATTTCCTTTTTGTACTGACATATCTGAATCAATTCTGGCCCTTAGGATTTAGTTTATTAGGATTTTAAGGTTTAAGTGGACCGAACAATTTGTAAGGGTTTGGTTTCAGACTGGATTGTAACTTTGATTTAAATATTTTTGTTCTTTGAATCTTTAATTCAAACACCCAAAGAATGAGCAGATAAACTTTAAGCTTAAAAGCTTTACAGACAACCTTTGATGTAGCAATGCAAACCGGTTTTGAACCAAACCGAACCAAACTGTATTCGATTCTTTAATTCCAGAGTTTAAATTACTTCAGTCGAAGTTATCAATGTTAAATATATGTAAAACTCAGATATGTACTGAATGTTTAGATTAAAGATAATACTTAAGTAGGATCATAAATGTTTCATTTCTAAATTTAATAACTTTTGTGACTAGCGCTTTAAATTATAAGTATAATGTACTTGTAGCGTTAGGATGATTAGCCAATAAAGAAAAAAAGAAAGAAAGTAGCAAAAGTCCCAAAAAATTTTACTTGACTTTTTTATTTGATCAATCTCTTGCTTCTGCTTCTGCATTTGAGAAGCATACACTTGCTGCTGCTTTGACTTAGACCACTGAATAAAAACAGCATCAAAATCAAAATAAGAAATGATGAAGCGACGACTGCTGCTGCTGTTCGCTTTTTATCAATAATCGTTTTGTGCTGCGGCTTCTGTATTTCTCAAAAGCAGATGAAATAAAACTTATTACAGTTTTTAAGCACCGGTTAATTTGAGTGGATAAATCGAACCCATGTCATTGCGAAAATGCTGAACTGGAACAACAAATACAAAGCAAAGTGGTTCGGTTCGATTCAGTTTGCTGACGAGATTTTAAGACGCACTTTGATTACCTTCAGAAAAGGATACTTGTTCTCTTCATAAAAAAATATACTAAATTAAGAGTGAGCCACTGAACCGAAACGAAACATGTTACCCACTAAACCAAGCCACTCCTTATTTTCGAGTCGATTGCATCCCTGCTTTAGTGCTAGTATTTGTGGTTAAATAATAAGTTGCACACAATTTAGGAATTTCTCTCTAAACCTTCCTCGTTAAACCTCGTTTAAGTATGTCTCTTTATCCCCTTCCCTCAATACTTTGTACACTTTTTAAGCTCTTTTTCACTCCTTAAATGTTCCCTTAACTTCTTATCGTGCGACATATCTGTAAATTTGTGTATTTCAAGCACACACACGCACAACTCTTTTGATGACTAATAAAAAAAAAGACTCAAGCTCTGGCCATATGGTGAGTGGGGGGAAGAATTTTATACAACATTTCTTGTTTATGCCAACGTTGAAAAGAACTATTAAAAATCGAAAATGTACGACCATAAAATTCAGTGTAATCTTTTTTCAGGCGGAAAAAAAATGTCGCCCGCATTTCGAGAACGAAACGAAATCAAAACAAAACAAAACACAAAAGCCGCACCACTAATCAAAAATCGTTTATTTAACCCATAAATCTGTTGGAAATTAAACAAGAAGGGAGACCTGAAAGGAAGTCCCATTCAACTGAAGTATATGTACGTGTCTAAAATGCTGAGAACTTTGCCTGTGCTGCTCCTCCCACAAAAAATTCACAGAATTTGCATTCGGGCCTTTTGCCAATTTGGCGAAGTCAAAAGGCAAGACAAAGACCGGGAAGAAAGAAAGAATAAACAAAAATAAACACCGCAAAAAAAAAACAGCCAAACAACAAGATAAAGCGCACACTGGGCAAGCTTCCAGATGAAGCGAACATTTTCTGTGGGATGTCTTCGATGAGATAAGGAAGCGTCATTTTGGGTTGTTGTCGTCGTCGAAGTCGTCGTCGTCGTCGTCGATTTCTTATCAGTCAAAGTTTAGGTGGTGTCTAGGCTGGGGGTAACCTCTGTGTGTATGTGGGCCACTGAGATAGTGACTATATTTCTTGTTGTGGTTTTTCTTTCATGCTTGCTGCTTGACTGATAAGGAAACCGGGTAGACCGCAAATGGCGTGGGAACTGTGATTCACGGTTAGCTCAGCTCATTAGCGTAATTTCTTTTTGGAAAAATATTTTCAAAAATAAAATACTATCTATGTGTAAAAGGAATGAACATGAACGTGTGTTTTAGTTCATTTTTATGATTGCTTCTGCTGCTGTCACAATCTTGGGTCACCATCATCAACGACAACAACAACCACAACTCAGACATTATCATCATTTGGAGTTTGTTGCCATTGGCAGCAATTTGGACTGCTGACTATTGAAATACTCTGGCCAAAGTTGGAGTATAGATGAATTTTTACAGAGTTTGATACAAAATGGACTTGAGAAGTATAGAAGAAACTTTAAGGTTTTCATTTCTCCTTACTCTTTCTTCAAAGAAACAGTTCTGAACTAGCTTAAATCGTTCACTTTCCACTGTTGGAACCAATTTTGATTTCATATTACCAGCCTACACAAATTTGATAGATTTGACTAATTTTTGAGATATTGCCACACAATTGAACCGTTTCATACTAGTTCGGGAACCGGTTCAATTTAGCAAACTACAAGACAAATTTCAATGAAAAAATCTTGAGTAATGAGTATACATATTTTCTCATAGTGCCAGTTTTTGCTGTTAAGTCGTTTGGGAATTCCCTTTAGTCAGGCAAAGACCGATGAAGATTGCACAGGAATGTTCATGAAACTGCTGTACGGTCAACCAACCTCCAAGCAAAACAACTCCATTCTCACCCAACAGTTCTTGATTAATTGTCAAAACACACAACATCCAAATCACAACAGCAAAAAAGGAACTATAAGCAGACGTGAACGACCCGTCCGCTTTGATCTAAGGACAGTCAAGGCCGACATTGAGCGTTTCCTCTCAACGGTGCACATACGTGCATGGTTGATAGCACAGTATCAGCACTACAACACATCGTAGTGCTCGGGCGAGAAGACGCTGCTCAGGACGACAAGATCAACGCTGACTCAACTGAGATCTGGGAAGAGTAGACAGTTGAATAGCTACCTCAACATCTACTTTTCTTTCTAAACTATTCTCACACATGCACATACGTGCACGGTTGATAGCAAACGCCTTTACAACCGTCATCTACTGATCCTAGCGAGAAAACACTGCCCAGGACGACAAGATCAACGCTGGCTCAACTGAGATCTGGGAAGAGTAAACAGTTGAATAGCTGCCTCAACATCTACTTTTCTTTCTAAACTATTCTGTTTTCATCCTTTCTTTTCATACTTCGCACAAAAAGTTGACCCTGCCGTTATAACAAACAACAAACCTCCTTTGTGGTGTTGTGTGCAGTGTTGCCAACTGGTGAAACATAAAAGTAGCTAAATCGACAGTTAAAAATAGTTAAAAATGGTAAAGTGGAAGATACAATCATGTTCCGATTTTCGATTTCGCAAAAATTTTGCTATGTAAAGTCAAAATTTGGTCAAACGAGAAAGCCAAGCTAACTTCGTCTGTGCCAAAGTTTTTATACCCTTGCAAATGCTGTTTTTGAAATGTCAGAGTTTAAGAACGCTTACATAAAAATCTAAAATTTTTTGAACTAAAACCCATTTTCCGACAGATAAACATCTGATTTCAACCAAATTTCGAGAATCTTTTTGAAAACATATCAAATTAACAATCGCGAAGCTTAAGAAAGATAAAATTTAAAACAGAAAAGCTTTTCTCACTAAGACTCATTTTCCGAACGATCGGTCCTATGGCAACCATAAGATATAGTAACCCGATGTCGATCAACTTTTTCAAATTAGTTTGAAAGCGTTTAATATTAAGAATCACCGACTTTAAGAACGATTAACTTGACAACAAAAAAGTTTTTTTCACTAAAACCCATTTTCCGGCCGATCGGTCCTATGGCAGCTATAAGATATAGTCATCCGATTTTGACTAAAATTTTCAAATCTGTTTTAAAGCATATAATATTAATAATGACCGAATTTAAGGACGCTAACATTGAAAACAAAAAAGTTTTTCTCACTAAGACCCATTTTTCAACCGATAGTTTCTATGGCAGCTATAAGATATAGTCATCCGATCCGGTCGGTTCCGACATATTAGCAGCGTGCAGTAAAAAGAAGACTCTGTGGAAACTTTCAGCTCGATAGCTTTAAAACTGAGAGACTAGTTTGCGTAGAAACAGACAGACAGACGGACGGACAGACGGACGGACAAGGCTCAATCGACTCGGCTCGTAGCCCTGATCAAGAATATATATAGTTTATGGGGTCGGAAATTAATATTTCTATGCGTTCTGGGCAAAGTTATAATACACTTTGCAAGGGTATAAAAAACCGGTTTGAAATCGAAAAGGTTTTGCCTAAGTGAAAATGGGATCATGGCTGATAAAATAGCTTTAAAAGATTGGAAATTTTTGAAATATTTGAAAGAATATTTTACTGGAAGAATGTTGGCAGTTAGAGCGGTCGAAGATGCCATACCTGACCATCAGTTTGGTTTTCGCAGAGGAAACTGTGCGCCGTAACAGGTCCACAGACTCTCAAACCACATTTTGAAGGCATTGGAGAACCTACAATATTGCTCTGCCGTGCTTCTGGACATAAGGCAGGCGTTCGAGGCACGAGGACCTGCTATTCAAGCTTAAGTCCCTCCTCCCTCCAGAACAATATTTGCTGATTCGCTCCTTTCTCCTAGGGCGCCGTTTTACGGTTGAAATGAGAGGCGAGCGATCAAGCATCCGTTCCATTCCTGCAGGGGTACCTCAGGGTAGTGTTCTCGGACCGGTACTATACTCTCTTTTCACCTCGGAACTGCCGTATTCAGCTGCACATTGCACCTTTATGGCCACGTACGCTGACGATACCGATTTTCTTGCATCCAGCAACAGCCGCAAAAGAGCATCCGCTAAGGTCCAGCAGTTCCTGGATGGCTTTGGTGGTTGGGCGAACCGCTGGAACATAGCCATTAATCGTTCAAAAAGCCAACACTGCATATTCGCTATGAGACGCGGGAAAGTTGCTCGAGTGCGACTTCTAGGGTCAAGAGTCCCATATTTGAAATCTGCGGTTAAAAATCTTGGTGTGACATTGGACCGCCTCCTGATCTGGAAAGCCCATGTGGTACGAGTAGCTGCTACAGTAGCAACTAAGGCGAAGAAGCTTGATTGGCTTCTCAAGCCTCGTAGCGGACTTTCGTTACGATCCAAAATCCTTGTTTACAAGGCGGCATGCTCTACTACACTCAAGAAACTAGAATCTTCTATAAACCGAGTGCTACAGCGCATTGCTGATGCTCCCTGGTATGTGAGGCATACAACTTTATATCGCGATTTGGATGTTTTGCCATTATGCGCCCAAATCAATATGCATACTGGTAGGTATCATGACCGACTGCGGGCCCACTCCAATAGACTTGCATCTGAATTGGCTACAAACAGGCTCAGAAGACGCCTTAACCGACGATATCCCTCAGACCTCTGGGTCCATGGAAGAAGTCCCTCGGTTCGCCTCATCAACTTGGCATAAGTGTCCACTTGGGACTATACCCTACTAATATTTGCACGCTGCTAGTTTCCCCAGCAAGATGACAGATCACTCCCAGGACCTGTGCTGCGTGTTAAGTTGTTATCCCAGGCTTTTGCCGTGCTGTCTAAGCCCCGTATAGTATTAGTAATTCTTGTTAACTAAAACAACTATGCTTAAATATTGTTGTTTCCTACAGAAGTGATGGTCAGGTGATCTACAGGGCCAACTGGACTATGTTGTTTTACAAACAGACTCATAGAGCTTCCTTCTGTGACGTAATTTGTTGCTACAGAAGTAAAAATTTATCCTTAAACTCTAGAATGTTGCTCCAGGCGTAGCGTTTCATATCAAATGTACAATTAATCCTATTGCCTATTGATAAATGCACGAAATGCGGCATTCCCGAAGACCTTTTGTAATATTCGGCTTTTAACTTCAAATTTCTCTTAATTTTCGACACTTTTTTTTTTGGCAAAATGTTTTAACCAGATGTCTTGAAATTCAGATCTTTTACCAATTCCGATTGATAGAACTTGGGAATAGGCAGTGATTGGAAAGGTACCTAAGGTACCTAGGTAAAGGTAAAGGTACAAAAAAGGTACTTTTAAATTAAAACGCATGGTTCATCAATTTATATTAGTTATAAATATTAACTGTACGGACTTAAGTCCAAGTATAAAAGTTAAAAATGGAACATTTTAATTTCATATGATGTTATATTATTAAAATGTTTCTCATATACCATCTTGCTTTTTTAATATAACAAGAGTTTCGTATATTTCGTCACCTATTCTATTTCTTTTTGGTGTAGGTATTTGGCCTCTGCTGCTAAAAATTCTATCAATAGGGGCAGAGCTTGGCAAATTGGTATTATACTTATAAAAACATTGCAATTATTTTCATACTTAAGTATTGATTCAATAGATTTGCTATAATCGTTAAGTTCAATATACGAATTTTCAAATCTTCCATTATTGGTATCGAAAAAATTCTTCGAAATCCTTTGAATTTGAACTCTCATTGACAAAAGTTTCCAAATTGTCCGTAATTTCTTTAAAAAGTCAATCTTTAAAACACTTTACAATTTTTTTGTTTTTATTTGGAAACTACTTCAGTTTAAAGCAAAGGTCTCTGCCTCGCTTGAAGTCAAGTTTAAAAAAAAAAGAATATCGTTTCAAATTCCTTTAAGTTTATCACATTATTTCAAATTATTCAATCATTGTAGTCAGAAGAAATCCTAAATTACAAAGGGGTTTCTCTTGCAAAGTTGTGACTAGTAAGTTAAAAATAAGTATCATCTAGTAGCACTGGGCTAGAGTTGAATAAATTAAATTCAAGGTCAATAGCCTTAGTGAAAAATCAAGTTCTGTATTGGTAAATAATGGTTTTTTAAAGTTGCACAAATTATGTTTTAGTTCCAAAATTCATTGAATACGGTTATCAAAACTGTTCCATCTTGTGCTGATATTGTTCTCAACTATATCTATTGCTACTGTACATCTGCTAACATCATTACAAGTTGCCGCTGCTTTCGCTAAGGAAGAATTGTACAACCGCTTGAAAAATGCGTTGAACCATCCCGCTACTATTACCTTTAAGTCAGACTTTTTTAAAAACTCAGGTTTCACGTGTTTCCTTCAATACTGTACACTTTAAATGCTTTTCAGAAGTTGGATACATATTCTGTAACTGTTTAACATTTGGATATCTCTAAGTTCGTATTTGCTATGAACTTCAGCTAATATAGTATTAGTAATATTAGTAATAATAATTATAGTAATATTATTTCTTGAGTGTGGGAAAATCGCACACGCTTATATGCAAACACGAGAGAATGACGATGTAGATTGCTATCTATGTAGTGGCCGGTCACACTAAAGTAACTTTTGTTATATCGGCAGTTGTACATATAAAATGTATTTTTCTTATTCAGTCGTCCTCCCATTTTCACTTGCGTAAAAGCGATTGAAAACCGTTTTTTAGTACAAAATTTGTCTAAAAATAGCAAAATGTTTGCGAAAGTGAAAATGGCAGCACGGCTGATTTTCCGCCTTCCTCTTATCTAACATGGATCGTATAGTATATGCCCTTAATATATAGTATTAAGCCCTTAAAAACTGAGATAAAATTATTGTCGCTGTGTGTTGCGAGTACAAAAGTACCCATAAAACGCGAATGAGGTGATGCTTACAGAGGTCTCTTTTATCATAATTTTAGGGTCTTATGCCGGGTTTTTAAAAAAAGTTGGATTTTGTTGAACTGTGTTATATAATGTTAAAATTTTTTTGGAAAATCGTTGAACACCTTATTGAAGCTTTCGTTGTGTTTAGTATGTGGCATAAGTTTCCCCAGACAAAATTTTTTTGGACATTTTTAACCACTTTTGGGTCAAAATTTTCTAAAATTTTTTCTTACATAACTAAACAAAGTTCTATGTCAAATCTTAGATCCGTAGGATAAACTGTTTTGGCTGTGGGTTGATAATCAGTCAGTCAGTCAGTCGGGCGTAGAGATTTATATGTATAGATATGGCTTGGCACTACTTTAAACCGATTCACACTGATTTGGTAAAAGATTTGACAAGGAAAATATTAAAAATTTCAACATAAAGTCTTGAGAAACCGGAAAATACATAATTTCCTTACCTTCAATACAAATTTCAGAGTAAAGTCTCAAGTAATGCCTGTCATATGGTTTGGAAGCACTTTTGAGCCGGTGCAAACTGGTTCGTAACTAGTTTTAAACCAGATATATAGTTCCTTTAATAACCTACATTTTAAATTTCAAGGTAAAAGCTAAATCCGGAACCATCTTTAAAAGAAATCCAACTGGTTTGCAACTAGTTTTTCGTAGACTGTATACAATAGTTCAGTCATAATTCAACGGTTCTTAGTTTAGTGGTTCAACAAGTTCATTATTCAATCTTTGTTGGTTTAAAGGTTCATCGTTTACATCTGGTAAATCTAGTTCAAAATTGAACTCTACAAAGTATCGCATTGATTATGTGTTTGATTAAGCAAACATTTTTCAATTGAATTCTTTTCAAATTAATCATAATTCTTTTAATAAGTAAATTTTAAAATGAAAAAATGTGCACTGCACACACACACATGACAAACACGCACGCAAATCGATGCAGGCAGAGGGAACTTTTTCTTTGCAAGTTCTTATTGCACTCCCAGTCTCCGTCGCCGTCTCCGCCGCCGTCTCCGTCACCGTCTCAGACACAGTTCCAGCACAAACAATGGCCACTCATTGTGTCAGCTGACGTTTGCGCGTTCGGCGCTTCGCTTCGTTTGCAATTTTGGCAGCATTTGCTGGCGTTTGTCGTCGTCACCTCACCCTCAATATCCAAACACCACCACCCGCGCACACTCTTGCAACTTGGCCAGCAGCTGCTGCAGCTGCATTGCATTCCACTTGATTTTCCTGTTACAGTCTCGTCGGAGTCGTCGTTGTCCAACTGCAGTCCCATATTTTATGAATCATCATCAACAACAGACGACTACGACGACGCACATTGTTTGTGGCCTGACATTGAACGCGGTGCAGCACGATGAAGGGAGGGAGGGAGGGAGGCAGGGGAAGGTGTTCAGCCACAATTGGCAAAAAGTCATAAAAGTAAAACATTAAAAAAAATAAAACTAGAAGAGAGACACACAAAAAGTTGCATAAATCTGTACAACAAAGAAAGCCATAACAGACCAGAGAATGGAACAGAAACCGGCCCCGGCTTCTTATTTTCTTTGAGGCAGCAGCATCATCATCAAGAGATTGAAGCTCGAACAGCCAAAGAATGCGAAAGATTTTTTTAGTGCTGCGGCCAAGAGTCAAAAAACTTCCACAAAAATAAAATAAAAGAGAAAGAAATGAAAGGTGGAGTGAATGCAACGAATTTGAAATGCTCTTAAAAAAAAAAACAAAAAAAAACTGTGGGAAAAGTAATTAAAGTGGGCAATTTATTATGTCATTTGAGAGTAGCCCGAGAGTTCCTGAAAATTCCATTCGAATCGGAACTATAAACTGAAACCATGGGATCAATAAACAGTTTTCCGTTTTAATTTGTTTTGGGGAGAGAAATTACTTGAAATCCATTGCAAACATTACAAGAAGAATCAGAAGTAGTCTCTTTATTAGTAACTTGTACACTACGGAAGTAACTTAATCAATCTTCAACCCAGTTCAAAAATAAAGATAAACTTAATTCTCAATTTAGGTTTATAAAAGCTTTGCCCGATTCTTTAAGAATAAATATGTTTTCTTAAAGCAACAAATATCTGGTTTAAAGTTTAATTTAATTTAATTTAATTTAGTTTATATGAAACAAATTAATGGAAGTTTATATATTATGGGAGGGTGACTGCGGCACAATTTCAATTCAATGTTATATAGGTCTGAAATTAAACCCTACATAACTGGTTTCATTTGGGTCGTTTCCCAAACTTAAACCATTACCATTAAACCATTACCTTAAACCATTATTTCCCTAAGATCGTTTTAACTTATTAAAAATGTAAATGAAAAATCATTTCTAAAAACCCCAAACCGGACCGGACAAGGCTAAAATGAGGATTTTTTTAGTCTGCTGTGCTCCCTACGCTTAACCGAGGCATTAGGTGTGAGGGACATCCTGCAATGAGCAAGATTTTAAATACGCACCGGTGAATTAGCTTAATTTTTGGGGATTTGGCATCTCCTTATTCAAATCGTTGCACTCATAAGATTTCATTCTACGGATTCATGATTACATATTTGGTTGCGCATTGTCATTTTCTGATCAAATATATCAAAATAGGCATTAGAAACTCTTAACAGTAGACTTGTTATAAAGTTCTCAGTATATTCAAGCTCAGTCTGTACTATTTCTGGATGAATCGAAACAAAAATCAAAACTGGAAGAATGTTAGGAATTTAAATCGTATCGGTTTTTCGTGCTCGTAAAGCGAACCACAAACCAAATCTGCATTTGTATGAAAATGCTGAACCGAACCGAAAACAGCAAACGATAACGGTTCGGTTCATTTTAGCGACTAGTTGGATGCAAAGAAGTTTGTAAATTAAGGAAATTGTATTAGAAATCTTAACTATTCGAAAAGCCGTACACTGTGCTACAATTGTAAAGTTTTTCGTACTACCTCTTAAATGATTATGGGCCGATTTCCCATCTTCCAGATTTCTGATATGTGTCAGATAAACTTACAATTTACTGTTATTTGTTAGTTTATGTGACAGATAATAGCTTTATGTAGAAGATGTGAAATCGGCTCTAAATCTAAGATTGTCTATCTTATTTTTTTCTAATTATTCATGCATTCTTTTCTTGGAGCACATGTATGTGACACATATATTAAAGCTATCAGCGGTGTCACAGAAATCTCTTCCAACCCAAAACCAATTCTCGGTGTCACAGAAATCTCTTTCGGTTGGTTTCAAATCTCTCGTGTTTTGTTAGATTTATCAAAATTTACCACCCAAACAATTTTGACAAGTAAAATTAGTTTTGGAAATGTAAAAAATATTATTTTTCTGGATATGTTGCATCAAATTAATAAATTATTTAATTAGTTTAAACATTGAAATTTACATTTTAATTATTATTCGCAAAACCAACCAAAGTCTTTCATATTAGTCAAAAGCAAACACCTTACGTGGCGCTATCTATAGGTTGCGACGCCCTCTATGTGACAGCCAGCTGACTAAGGGCTGGCAAGTTATACTTCAAGAGTGGCGCGAACACAAAGGCCAAACCAACCGAGGCCAAAATCTCTAGAGATTTCTGTGACACCGCTGTATATAAAGTTTTTCAAAACATAATATCGACAACAATTTCTAAAACTAAAAAAAAATCTGAATGGAAAGTATTATGCTCGAAATCTGAGAGTAAACCACTGAACCAAACCTATTCAAAAACCATGTTATAATCCGAATCTGTGGTTGTAAACTTTCATGAACCACTGAACCGAAACAGTACGAATTCCCAATTGGTTTGCTTCCCAGGAAAATGTTACCTGAAGTCAACAATTCCATTATCGTTCGACCATCTATCATCTATTAGAAATTCGAACATGGATATTTCCACAAAAAAATCCTTAATGAAAAGTACTTAAAAACACTATAAACAGCCATGCTCCCAATTTCGCTAAATTTTACGATTTGGTCGCTAAATCGCAAAAGTAGTTGCTCCGAAATTCGCAAATCCCAAAGTTTCGACGATTTAAAACCGGCAACGTATGAGTACGTGAAATATAAAGTAAATTGGAAATGTCGCTAGAGATAAGAGCTAACTTGCTATGAACCAATTTTCCTAATATTCTTTGACTATTTTAGATTATTTTTGTGAACTCTCTTATACCATTTGGATTGAACTCTTGTCTAAAACAATTTTTTTCCTAACCCTCCCAAAATGCCACAAGCAGCAAAATGCCTTTTGACAACAACAAATTGCGATTTGGCTGGGGCGATAACCGATTAGTTTGTCGATACAGCGTCTCGTGAAGTGTTACAGAACGGATTAGGAATGAAACAGAATCGTTAACAAAAAGTTGAGAATTTTGGAGCACTTAATTGGTTGAAATCGCAAATCGCAAAAGTAAGTGAAAGCCGGAGCACAGCTGTTTGTATCATATTTTCATTGGGGAAACAATAAAAATTAACTAATCGGATGAGTTTCAGAAATCTCTAGAGATTGCCACAAATATGCCCGGCTACTAAATTAGATGACAAAAGTTGGGCGTTTTAAAACCGACTGCTCAATGCCAAGTAGATTAAACGGTTTTACCGACCTATGATCTAGTAGCCGACCTTATTCTTATCATTTCACATATAAAGTTCTCCTAGTTTAGTTCCAAATCAAATCGTTTGTACGAAAATCTATAGAGATTTCTGAAACACACCCGAATATAAGCCAATCTTATATTCATTCATAACACATTTCCGAATGCAATTGCCATTTTTCTCATGGATACGTTGTTTTTGTATAAAAGAATAGATTGCATTGATTTTTGGTCTCTAAAATATTTCCAAAAGTTCAAAATATTGCATAAGACACACTAAGTGATGGCAATTAACTGCAAGTTTTTGCTTTATATTATAACAAAAACAACATAAATAAAATGAGGAAATTTAAATAACGTAACGTGAGTTAACGTCACGTCAGATACTTTTGCTAATAAAAACGAGAGCGTAAGTTAAAGTCGGCTCTAACCGACTTCGATATACCCGTTACTCATGGAAACAAATGTTTAATAGCCTTCCTGTATGCCTGAGGTGGGTCAGCCGAATAGTATGCAACATTTTTTTATCTCGGCTATTTATTATCCGATCTTGATGAAAATTGGAGGGCTTATAGATGTTGCGAATATAAATCTACGTTTTGAATTTGATCTGAGATTGATTTTGAATCGATATCTCAAAAATTGTGTGAGTTATTCAACATTTTCTATTGTGGGGGCGTGGCAAAAATTTGAAATAAACTTGATCTGCGTGCAGACAATAGGAGTCTACATTTCAAAATTGGTTGCTCTAGCTCTTCTAGTCTCTGAGATCTAAATGTTCATACAGACAGACGGACGGACGGACAGACGGACATGGCTATATCGACTCGGCTGTTGATGCTGATCAAGAATATATATACTTTATATGGTCGGAACTGATTCCTTCTGCCTGTTACATACATTTGCACGACTTTAGTATACCCTTTTACTCTACGAGTAACGGGTATAAAAAAAATTGAGAAAATATTTTTTTGAATAAGATAACTTGGAAAACCAAGTTGTATTCTTTCAAAACCTACTTAAAAAAAATTGTAAACAAAAAGCTTTGCCCAATTCTCAGAGTTTTGCAATTCTCTAAAACAAGTCAAAACCCACTTCCGTTTTAAGTAACGTCACGCCAGCACATTTTTTATAAGTATATCTTGATGTCATTGTTTTTGCTGATTGTAGTGCTACTTTATGCCTACCAAAATATGAAACAATCTTTTTAAAAATTTTAAAATTTTTCACATTTCTTAAAAACATTTTTTCGCACAAACGTAACTTTAAGTCAGTTTGGAAATGCCCAAATCTCTGAAGTCATTCAAGATATGAACTTGAAATCTGGTCTGTTGGTTGGCAATTAGGAGTTGGACATTTTACTGTATCACGAGCAAAATCGAAAAGGTTTCAGAGCCATACCTTAGAAGTTATTTAAGCTATGAACTTGAAAACTGGTCTGAAGTTTGATAATATGAAGTTTAATATTTTACTGAATCGGGACCGAAATCGAACCGATATCGAACCGGTGAAAAAATGGCTTAGAGCCATATCTCAGAAGTTATTTAACCTATGGACTTAAAATGTAGACCAGCTATGCCCAGCCGTATGCTTTTTGGGTACGTTTTGTTATTGTAATTGCACGGAATATAGGAAATCAATGATCGTATACATGCAGGGCGCGAGGCATACAAAACGACACACACGCTAACGATTTCGTGTGTATGCGACGCGTAGAACAAAAACCGGTTTTCTTCTCTTCTTTGATTGGTGTTTGCGAGCGCAAGCAAACTGACCAACATCAATTTCATTATTGGTATTGGTGCTTATCTTTGTGAGTATTGCTGAGTGCTCTGTCGAATGCTGCTTTTGGGCATGCCTGATGTAGACTGTAGTTTGGTACTATGGAGTTGGATTTGTTACTGATTCAGGGTCGGTATGGAAACTGTTTTTACCCGTGGTTCAGAGTCATAACTCAGAAGTTACTTAGGATATGAAAGAGAGAGATGGGCTGTAGTTTGGTAAAATGGAGTTGGATATTATAATAAATCAGAGACATCTTAACATCTTTTTTATAGATATTAGTAATAACTAGACCAAATGGATTTCAAAATCATGCAATGGATCTTCATACCCGGGCAACGTCGTGTAAATAGCTAGTATGATTGTAAGTTCAAATGATTTCAGTTTTAAAAAAAGATTCCATAACCCAGACCAAACATTTCGCAAAATTTTACATATTTGAAACAAAATAATCAGCCATGCTCCCATTTTCGCTTTCGCAAAACTTTTGCGATTTAAAACCGGTTTTTGTACCAAATTTGGACTCAAAATCGTAAAATTTTTGCGAAAGCGAAAATGGGAGCATGGCTGTATGACTTTTTTTTAGTTAGTAGAGTTAAAACCAGTTTCGTACTGTGTTGAAAATCGTATTGAGGGAATTGATTTTTAACAAACTAAAAGTAAAATTTAATAATTCAAAAAAATAGATGAAAACTAACTTCGGTTCACTTCTGCCAACGACTCAGCCGAAGACCCACCTGCAGCAGTCCCACCAAACAGCAACAATTAGAGGCTTTTCGGACACACGCACAAAGAACTTCTGTGCCCCACCTACTGTCGTCATCTTTCTGGTTGGCAACAGCTTCAACCACGTCAGAAAGTGTTCCGAACCCGTCCACACCTGCTGCCCACGCAAACAGCCCAGGCTCTTAATTCAACTCTTACATGAGTCCAATCCCAACATTGAGTTCGAGAGATATGGGCTAGCTCTGGGCAGATTATGGCACATCACTGGACATCACTGGACATCACGTGGACGTGAACATACAATCACCCGCCGTGAGGTGGAGTATCGTCTCCAGATTTTCAGCCTCTCTGCATTTCTTTCTAGTTCATTCGGCTTCAGTCAAAGAGCTCATACCGAAATCAATTAAAGTCCTCATCGAGGCAAAGCAAAGTCCTAATCGAGGCAAACAAAAGTCCTCATCCAGGCAAGGAAAAGTCCTCAACTATCGGCACTTAACTCCTTTACTCCTAGATTCCTAGATGCACCTCTACGTTCTAAATTAGAGGAACAGGAACTACAAAGTCCGCAAATAGAGGCAAAACAACCACCTGGACGAGAGTCAACCTCAGTCTGCTCAGGCGAACTTGCTTATCGACCCCCAATCGACTTAACTATGGATCCTGCAAGGTTTTTGAGAAATTTTTCCACCTGTTGGCTACAGATTTATCAAAGTGGACCATGGAGAAGCTTTAAATTCTTTTCTAATTCTGTCATAGCCAGCCCCGGCGAGCCATAGCTACCACGAGCCGAAGTCTGTGGTCTTTTTACACAAACACGAGCCGAACTCATGATTGTGTGAATCGGTGAACACTGAATTGCAAGTAAAACGGCTGTAGTCTGGAGAGAGCTCTCTTGCTCACCAACACAAGCACACTTTTAGTACTCTCCATTTTGCCGGCACTGCTCATAACCCCCAGCCTCTGCTACAGGCACGTGTTCCAACTAGCTTGACCCTCCCTCTTTCCATCTCTGCCTCTAAAAAAAAACTCACTCACCTGGGTATGCTTATCAAATAGCTCAACAAACGTCTCAAATCCTCTGGCTTTAGACGATCTCTGCGTGGTGTGGCCGGAAAACAGAGCAAGGGACCGCCACGTCTATCCCGTCCGCCGGTAAGGAAGACGACCCGTTCTTGCAGCAGTGTAAGCAAATCGCGAGCCCGTTGTCCATCCATGGTGTGTTGGGTGGATTGGATTGGATTGGATGGATGGGCTGATGATTGGGTTAACGGTTCACTTAACTAAAGATGAGGCGGTGCTGGAGCCAGTGCAGCATAACGATTGTTTTGTTGTTTTTTTTTTTGCCACAAAAATTTCACTTAATGTACATTTGTTGTTGTTGTTGTTGTTGGACTTTTGCTTGCTTTAGAGGTTTTCATTGATTTTTGTAGCGAATTTCTCGCTGGCATTTTCATGGTCACTCTGAAGAGGGGAGAGGGGAGGGGGGAGGGGGGAGGGAGAAAACAAATTAGCCAAAGTGAAGAGATAGAGTGAGCGAGAGCTAGAGAGGGGGAGGGAGAGTTTTTAATTTCTTTCAAACACACACACACACACACACGCGCGCAGAGCCAAAAGGAGCACCCACACAAGAAGAGGGGGCGACGGAGAGTTGTATGTTAAATGTCATAAATCATTTGTCGGCGTCACGCGACACGGCCGCATAAAAACATAAAAAAAAAACAACAACTTTGGCATTATACATACATTTGCTCTTATTCTTTATTTTTAAACACAAAACAAACTCGCACATACACACACACACACACACACAAACGCAAACACACACGCGCACGCATTTGCAGCTAGGGGGAGTTAGCCAAACAAATTCATATTTCTGGTTATTTTTATTGTTGTGGCTGCTGCTTTTCTCACTTCTTTTTCACATTTTTGACTTATTTGCCATACATTTTATTCACTTAATTAAGCAGCTACACCGAATCCGAATCTTGAACCTCAACTTGCTGCCCCGCTGCCGCTGTCAAGTTCTGCGTCTTCTGATTTTGCGTCTTCTTCTTGCCATCACAAATTGATTTTTTTTTCACTTTTGATTTTGGTGGGAAATGCGGCGTGTTTACCTTTCAACGCGTTTACTTGTATTTGTTTTTTTTTTCTTACATTTTTTTTTTGTGAATTTAACAACTAATACTAAGCCATGGCCAAGGCGACCTATTGCGAATACTGTTTGTTTTAAACAAATTAGTGAGGGGCAGCGTGTTATCGATAGTTGACAGGTAGCAGGGGCAAACTAGAAATGTTATCGATTGAGCGTTGCCAGACTGTGTGAGCAGTGGTGCGGCAGAAAATGGCTATAAATAAAAAGTGGCTGAAAAAAAAAGCTAAAAATCAAAAGAAAAAATTATGGTTTTTAAAACAAAAATTCAACAAAAACTTTAAAAAATTATACATTTCAAAGCACTAAGCTTACAAAAATACTTAAAATGTGGTCCGCCAGCCACTCTGGAATCAGATTCTTCAGGTTTTTCGAACCTGAATCGATCAATTGGCTAGTTTCAATATTGGATTGAACTGAAGTAAAGGTTGTGATTTCGTCAGAAGCAGCAAAATGCATTTTCTGTAAATTTCTGTAACCTAAATACATTAAATGTAGCCAAAATATTTCGCCGAATAATCAAAGAGGAGGAAAAATTTTGCTATATCTGCTTGAATTTCCTTATATGCTTATTCATCATGAATTTAACACATGGTGAAACTTTTTAGTAGTCGTGTGGCTTGGTTTTTAACCGTCAGCCATAACATTTGAGGTATTTATTGCATTCTGCTTTTATCGATAGGCAGAACGAAAGCCGCCAAACTTGAACTGTGATCAATTGAGGCAAGTTGGCAGCCTGCTCAGTGATCATAGAAAGGAAAAATGAGATCCATGGCAAAGGGAGAGGGCGGGGAGATCGGTTACATGTAAGTTTCTAAGCAGTCTCTTGCAAAATTCACTTGAAAGAGTCTTTTTCGAGCCCTTTTGATGATTCGAAATAGATTCATTTAATGTGCGATTTGAAGAAGACTCAAAAATGAGTCGAAAATGATCAGCAAACGGGATTTAGGGTACCATTTTCTCCCGACAAAAGTAGCATTTATGATCACAAAATAATTGTGCATTGTGAATAAATTTAAAAATAACTGTAAGCTGCTAGAGTGCCCCTTATATTTTAATATTTATATCGATATATCGATAAATTTGCTATCGTATACAATGGCGCCCCTGTGGACCCAACTTTTTCGCTAAGCCTGGTCACACTTTTTGCAACATCCCCCCTCGTCATCCCGTCACTAAACAAATCACAGGACACAAACAAAAAGAATTTAAAGTATTTTGAATGTCTGCGCACTTTTGGTGCTTCTCTGTACAGTATGGAAATCAATCGCATGATTAACCAAACGCTACGTCATCAGCTGAGTGGGCAGTTGAGCAAGTACACAAATGTGATGAAGGGTTTGTAACTTCTATGACGTCACAAATGTCATTCCTTATCTCACTCTCTCTCTTACATATTTACAGGCTGGCAATATCGCTGGTTCACCGTGGATGCCAAAACTGGCTTCCTTAGCTATTATCTATGTGATTCGGCGGCTGTGGGCGACGATATTGCTCCCTCGCCGCATGTTTTGGCCAGTGCACCGCGAGGTCAGGTCCAGCTAGCCGGTGCTGTGGTCTATCCCAGCGATGAGGATTCACGCACCTTTTCCATAGCCTGCGCCTCGGGGGATACGGTCAAGCTGCGTGCCAATGATGCACGCGCACGTCAGGAATGGGTGGATGGCCTCAGGGCTGTGGTGGAAAGTCATACCAAGGCCATGGACATTAGCAATTCGTCACCCTTGCCGGCACGTGAACTGCTGGCCGCCTCCGATGCCATGGTCTCGGCACGGCAGGCTCTGTTCCTCACCGAACAATGGTGAGATTTTGGTGGTTTCTCTTAACGATTTGATAACATTTGACCTTCCTTTTGCAGCAATGCCTCGTTGGCCCGTGCCATTGAGAATATCGACTGTGCTTCCTTTTCGCCCACGGATCCTGATCTGCTACTGCTCAAGGCTATTTCTACGGCCAGCACTCAGTGTCTGCATCAGTGTCTCAGCCTGCTGCAGCGCCATCAGGAGATCAATCAGCCACCTGCCGAGGTCGCAATGCCTATTATGTTTTAAGTTCTGCTCTGAAAATGTGATTTAAGTAAAAGGAAATGTAAAGTATTTAAGTTGAAACCAAAAGAAAAAAAAAGTTAATAGCAATAAATCAGAAATGATTCAAATTTTATAAAAAGAAAGAACAATTAATCCCAAAACCGCTAAATAGTTTGGAAATTGATTTTCCAGACAAAAATGTACACTCACAGCTGCTTAAACATACGTGATACGTGATAACAATAAAATGTACCACGAAAGGCCAATGGATGGGTGTTTAAACTTGAACATGAAGTTTCAACCACGAACCTCATATCGAGTTTAGGAAGACATTCTTGCACATTCGAAAAAAGCATAAACATGAATAGCTTAAAAGACAAGGATAATAATGTACTTCCATAATGCCATCCATCAACGCTACAATTACCTATATATTTATTTTGATTTTTTCAAAAAACCTACTTGCAAACATACAAATTTTTGTCATGCGTAGAAGCTCATTCGTAGAAGCTCAAAAAATGTTCTGAATATATGAGAAGTACCCAATCCATGTTACAATAATGTCGATACTCTTAGTCGGCCTTGGTTCGGTGACTCAAAGTCGAATCTAGTGTATCGAACCGACATGTTCTCCTTCGATTTCCTGATGTAGTGCCAAAACTTCTATCGAAAGATGTCAAAAAATGTAAGTAACGACTGAGTGGCCCTGGTTTTTGTACAAAAAGGCATTTGTGGTTGCGCTACTTTGTAGTTATTGTTTCAAGTAGCCAATCGGAGTATCTCATATGAGTCTATGACGGCCAACTCACAATGAACTAAGGTATTTTTCTGCCACATCATATGAGATATCAGACAAGTTGTAAATACAGCTTACAGATACATAATGAACGACTTCTTTGCTTCTTTTCGCGGAATTCAAAAATTAACTACAAATTCTAATGTTTTAAAGTCTTGGCTAATTTATTATTGTATAGAAGTAAGAAAAGTCGCATATGATATTTTAGGGGTTCCTGCAACTCAAGTATGTATTAGTCGAGCGCGCTTTTTCACTATTAAATTTGTTTTAATTATAATTAACTTAAAGAAAGCTCAAATATTATATTGAATATATCAATATTTGAATAAGTTTGTTCCAATTTACTTAATTTATGATAGTTTAGCTAAATCGCTAAAATTTGAGAGCTTAGCGGGCATATTCGATCAATTTAATTGCTTATGGAACCATAGTTTCAGTTTTAAGTCTTGTAAAATCTGTAATCGTCTCTATTTGGCCAAGCTTGTATCAAAATTTGGGCAATTTATTTGCCTGTGGGACCTTAGCTTTACATGTTTCCTAAACTAGCAAAAAATATTTAATAATATTAATATCTTCCAAAGTAAATAAGATAGTCGCAATCTGTTTATTTTTTGTTCTTAAAGGTAGGAATAAAATCAATATAAACAAGAAAGAAAGTCGGTCAAGCCCGACTATAACATACTCTGTACCCTTACACTCGCATTTGCTCAGGAGTCAAACGGCCAGTTAACACCCCGCGCACAACGCGGTGCGCTCTCTAAGTTTCTCTCTCTCTCTCTCTCTCTTTCTCTCTCGCACTAAGATTGCCTGTGTTGAACGGTTAGGGTATGCTGTGGTTGTTGGTGGGGGGGTGGGTGGTGTTAACTGGCCGTTTTTTGCCCATAACTTGAGTATCGTTCATCCGATCTTGATCATTCCTTCAGCAAATCGATAAAAAATTTTGTTTACAAGGTATCGAACGATCTATCTCCAAAACTGTAGGAGATATGAAGTTTTTTCCAAATTACGGGGGCGGGAGGGGGCGTGGCGAAAATTGAAAATAAACTTGATCTGCCTGCAAGTATAAGAAATATATGTCCCATACATGTCAAACCTCGATCTCTTACCATCTCTGAGATCTCTTCGTTCATACGGACAGACAGACGGACAGGCGGACGGACGGACAGACGGACAGACGGACATGGCTATATCGACTCGGCTGTTGATGCTGATCAAGAATATATATACTTTATAGGGTCGGAAACGATTCCTTCTCCCTGTTACATACTTTTGCACAAACTTAATATACTCTATGTACCTTCGGTACAGAGTATAAAAATTTTAAAAAAAGTTAGTAAATTTTTTTTTTAATTTCAAAAAGATTGCCCAAGTTTTTTAAAATTTGAATAAAAAAAATAAAAAATAATTAAAATTTTAATAACATATTTTTTTAGTTTTTAAGTTTAAGTTAAATTTTTTTTAAATTTTTTCGGTGGGTATACTTACATTTTGAGCCAAATCTCGAGTCAGAAACGTTAGATGGAGTTAAGTAAGGTATGAATCGAAAGGTTATAGAATTTCCAATAATCGCGCAAAACATTGTTTTTGAATCGGTAAAGTAGTTTGATTACAAAGAGCAAAATTATTTGAAAAAAATATCTTAAGAATCGCACTTTTTCAAAGAAAAAATCTTTGGATAAACACCGAATTCATTTTCGATGATCGCAGTACATCATAGCTTGGAGGAATATCGGCGCTTTGAACAAGCCCATTGGTAAAATCTCGCAATTTTTTTTTCAGATTTCAATACGGTCCTGCTTACTTCAGGTTTTGTTATATAAAACTGTATCAAAAAAGTGCGGTTTGGTCCAGAACCGGTTTGCATTCCTGATAAAATGTCATGATAACCATTGAACAGAAAAGTAGTTGAATTAACCAGGTGAAACTTAATGAGGAAAGCAGCTCTCACCCAAATCTTTGAGCTAAAAGTGGAGGCTAAATCGATTCAAGCATGTATTTGTATGAAAAGTAACAGCACAATACAAATAGCTCAGTATTTTCACAAAACAGTTTAAGGGGGTATTCTCCATGTCGAGGCTGTTTTTTTGGAGCTTTTTTAAAAAAAATCTTATTTGAAAACGCAAAGAGTTTTTCCAAATCTTTTTTTTGTTTATTGTGTTACAAACAGATTAAAGTAAACAACAAAATTTTTCTGCTTCGATATGAGGGCTGTTCAAAAAGTTCTCGGCCGTCAAAGTGGGGGGTCAAAAAAAAGGTATAGTGCTGGCGGCCACGATTTCTCGTCTCCAGGTTGTCTGAAATGAAAAGTAAAAATGGGGTTATAATCAATATAGATGTCATTCTGGTCTGACCTTCGAAAAAAATTTTATGATTTTTTTTTTGCCAAATGGCGGTTATTGAAAAATTATAATTCGATTTTGGGACCCTTTTTGTAGTTTAGTGTAAAAAAATTTTTAAAATTTTTTAAAACTTTGAGGGTCAGACCAGAATGGTGACCATTCTGCATCGATTTCATTTAGTTTCATCAAAATCGGTTCAGTGTAAATGGAGATACCAAGGCCGCCAGTTCGAAAAGCGAGGTTTCGAAATAAAAGCGTTTAAAGTTTAAAGTAATTTTTTTGCAAAAAAAAATATATAAATCAAAAATGTTAAAATGCAGTTCGAGAATGGTGACAATTCTGCGTCGATTGAATTTTGTTTCATCAAAATCGGTTTAGTAGAACTGGAGAAAAGTGGCTTGTCAGTCCGAAAAAGTTGTTTTGAAAGTAACCAAAAATATTACAGATATTAATCGGCGATGCCAGCTGCATACAGCGGACCTTCCTCATCTTCAAAAAAAAAAACTGTATTCAGCAGCAGCTCTCTCTGCTTTGCGTGCCATTTTGCCTTCTTTAGATGCGGTCCCAGCTCTAGTTTCTGAGCGGATTAGACGGTCTGAGCATTGTGTAGGATAGCCTTCGATAATTATCGATTACAAATCAATTAATAATCAATATCGATCTGAGGCGACAACATGTTACCACTCAAATTTAATAACCAGCCGTTATTTCTCAGCTTTATTTACTCAAAAGCGACTCGTTTTAGCGAAGACATTGTTCGACAAAAAAAGTCTATATCTTCCAAAGTATTCCGAATTTCAAAAAATCCTTTTAATGCAAAATTCTCAAATATCCAACCAAAAAAATAAGGAAAAAAAAATGGAAAAAAATTTTTGCAAATGGAGAATCCCCCCTTAAACTTTGTAGGGATCAACCATCAATTTTCCTGAGTCTATAACGTTTACAAAATAAAGAAGATGGTTTTAAATGGTGGTCCGAAAACTTGACAAAGTTTATACAATTTTATGTATGTGTTTCTGTATGAACGCACAGAACTCAGCGATAGTAGGATATAGAGGTTTGACACGTATGGGACATATATACTTGCAAGTAAACAGAATGAAAGATGGTTCTTGAGCAGAGATGGGCGCGTCGAGACGTTCTTTGCGGAACCGAAATACGATTACGTTTAATTCTCTGCTCATAACATGGTCTTTATCAATTTCACTAGGTAATAGAGAAAATGTTTCCGTCCTGAAACCGATCATTTCTAAAGCTTCAATTAAAAAACAAAAAAAAATTATTCAAAATTCTTGTGGTACAAATTTTGTTTTTAAGAATTTTTAAAATTGGAAATTCTTACAGTGCACAGTGGTCGAAACGGCTATTCTAGCGCGTCAGAATGAAAAAAAAACGGTAATTTTTTCTTATTTATCGACTACCGATACTTTGATTAACTTACACTGCTCGCCACTTGAATAGGACACCTCTAAAGTCGATTTTCTATAGTTAATTGCTGCTAAACCAAGCCATCTAGGAAAATAATTTTTGTTTTCTTATAAAATTTATTTAAATTAGACGAAAATGACAAAATTATTCAAAAGTTGTAAGTATACAAAAAACATTGTTAACCAATAAGTAACAAATTTTGGAGTCTTCATTTTGCGCCACTTGAATAGGACACTTTATCTAAAAACCATTTAAGAATATTTCAATCCTTTTCAAATAACAATATTACTTAAATAAGAAATTACTAACATGTTTTTTGAGCCTCCTTTTTTCTCCAAAACCTCACACATTCGGTCTGGAAGGGATGCATACAATTTTCCCAAATAATTCAACGATATCGAGCCCCATGCTAATTTGATAGCTGCAATTAGTTCGGGAACGCTCGAATATTGCTGATCTGATCCATATACTTCACGTGTTAGCCATCCCCACACATTCTCAATGATATTCAAGTATCCGGTGAATAGGGTGGCCAGTTTAATAACTCCACGTTTTGGCTCGCAATATACGATTTAACAATCCGGGCCGTATGTATAGGGGCATTATCATGTTGATAAATCCATTTTAGATTTGCAAAAAAAATTTGGAAGTGTGGAAAGGCCTCTTTCAATATACCATTATAACACAACGCATTCATGGTGGTTGGAATAAACTTAAGCTCACAGGTGCCATAATAGGAAATGGCCCCCCAGACCATAATACCTCCAGCACTGCTGTGCAACTTATCAAGATGGTGTGGTTCTTTTCGAAGATCATGAAAATAGTAGCTGTAGCCATCGGGGCCCTCCAAATTAAACTTTTTTTCGTCCGAAAAGACAACACGTTGCCACTCCGAAGTCCAGGTGACATATGCGCGCGCGAAATCAAGGCGTTGTAACTTCCGAGCCGGGTTAAGAGGTGGCTTCTTCTTGATTTTTAGTCTCTTCAGGTGTGTAGCATTATTAATAACACGACGCATGGTTGTCAAACTTGCTTTAACGTTGCATTTTTCTCTTAGCTTGGCCAAAGAGTCGTGCGAATTGGAAGCTTCTCTTAATATAAGTCGCTTGTCCGCGATGGTAAGCACACTGTGGGTGCGGCCCTTCATGTTTTTACCATAATTAGCCTCATTATTTAAAAAATTTGTTATGGCGTGACGGCTCCTGTTGACTTTTTTTTGCTATTTTGGCAATAGAAAGGCCAGAATCCTTGTAAGCTTGGATTTTTCCTTTCTCCGACTCAGATAATGAAGTGCCACGCCCCATTTTAATTTTTTTAAATTTTATATACACTTCAATTAAAGCAAAAAGTTTAAGTAAACCAAAATTTGTGTGCACGTGTCAACGATACCGACCAAATAAAATGCATGTTCTATTCAAGTGGCGCAAAAATTCCATTGAATTTTTGCGAATGCTCACATAAAGTGCAAACAACTTTATAACGGTTCTATTCCAAAACTTGGAATATACCAGAAAGAGCGAAGAATGCTTGCACAAAGATAATATGCAAAAAATATCGTTATTCTACTATTTCGTTTTCGAGTTACGAGCAGTTTTAAAGAGAGCATACAGGGTGTCCTATTCAAGTGGCGAGCAGTGTAAAGATCGAAAGTTTTGAAAAACGGAGAGAATTTCTCAATTTTTGTATGAGTTTAGAATGTTATAAACACGGGTGAACAGATAAACATCGAAAGGTCCACAAAATCGCACAATTTACTAAATTTAAAATTGAAGATTTGATAAAAAAGGTGTCACAGTGTAATTAGTCCCAATATGTTAAAATTTTTTTTTGTGCCCCATTTTCCCACGATTTGCCACCCAAATAAAGACAAATTTGATGTTATTTTCTTTTTAGATTATTTTTCAATTGTTTTTATAAAATACTTTTTATGTTGTTGTTGTTGTGTTTTGTTTATCATTTCTTGGATTAATTAGAACATTCATTTCGACATTTAAAGTTAATTTGAACATAAAGTTTTGCACTAAAGTTTTGATAGAAAATGTAGAGTTGGGTTTTTTTGGACATTTCCAAAGATTTCATTTTATTTTTTTTTTTGATTTTTTGTTTTTTATTTTTGTTTTTTGCATTTCGATATCAATATTAACTCAGTATATATTTTACATGCTAGACCAGAAATTGTTTAAGTGTGGAACATCAAATTCTATTTAAGGGTCAATCTATTGATGGGGAGAGTTACACATAATATATTCATATATATATATATATATGTATGTATATGTTTGCATATTTATATATAATGTGGGCTATTGTTTGCTGATTAAAAGAATTGGTAAACTGTTATTTCAAGTATTATATTATGTGTGTGTGTGTGTGTGTGTGCTTGTGAAAATAATGTCAAATTGTTTTGCCGAAAGTACGCCTAAAAGTTTCAACAAAAATATATCTAGATTTTTATTTTTTTATGCAATATTTATACACCAATAATTATGGCCAGACTTTTTGATCAATAAATCGAACGAAAGTTGCTGCAAATCGTTAGCCGAGCGAGAGAGAAAAGTTGGATGAAACAATGTCAGGATTTAAGACAAAAATTTGCGACTAGAAAAGGCACTTTAGAAGAGAGGACCAAGGAATGAGGGGGGAATGGAGGGGGTAAAAACGTAATAAGCTTTAACAAATTTGGAAAAACTAACTAAATCATTAAGCTCAGCCTTTTGTGTATCAAATTACAACAATTTTCGTTTTACAAAATTTTGTTGCAAAAATTTTCTCTAAAATCGTTTCTTTTTTTGTTCTTTGTATAAATATTCTTAAAAAAATTTTGCTTTAAATTTTTAGTGTTTTTTGTTTTCCTTTGGTTTTTGGGGGTTTTTTTTGTGTTCTCTGAATTTAATTCCGAAAGGCATTTTTGTGTAGACCTAAACATTAAATTTTTTACTTGTTTCCATTTAATAAACATCCAAAAATTTTCTTTATTTTTTTTTTGTACAATTTTTTTTGTTTCAAATTTTGTTTTCTTTTTGTTTTCGAAATAAAAGACTAAATCATAAACGGGCACACAATTTTGTAAGTTAATTTGTTTACGACTTTTAATATTATTTTGATGTTGTTGATTTTTTTTTTTAATGTGGAATGTTCCGGGGACTTTTGTTTTTTTTTGTTTTATGTTTTATAGTTTTGCTTAAAATTAAAGAGATCGCTATTTATTTTGTTTAAATTATGGGCTATAACATAATAATACTTTTGCATTTTTTTTATTTTGATTTTTTTTGTTTGTTTTATTGTTGTAAAGAGAATAAATTAGAAACTAGTTAAAAAAAAGTGTTGGAGTGGAATTTAAGTAGGCGGCTGAAGGAAACTAGAGAAAATAGTTGAAACTGTTCCCAGGATCAGTTTTGATGTGAAATTTTTTCAGAAATATGCAATCAGTGCATAATTGTTTTTATAAAGCAAGCAGAAATGCGACTCGGCCCTTCGGAGGGTAAGAACTTTGCATCTCGATGCTGTTATCTGGACCATTAAACGAACTTAACTGTTCAAATCACATGCTGAAATTTTTAAAAAATGCCATTCCAAATTAAGGTATGACTTTGACGGAAGTAAAAAACGTTTTGTTCTTAAGTTTTTAATTTTGAAGGCCTGAAAATTGTGATTTTTTTTACTGTGAAGCAAACCATGTGTACATAAGCCGAAAATTTCATTCGATTCAGCATAAATGCTAGACAGAGTCTCAAAACAAGAATTTATAATGCTGTTTTATAAAATTTATAAAAAAAACGTTCAAATTTAGTAATCCGTAGCCCGCAGGGGCTACCTAACCCAACCGATCGTATGCCGAGACAAACAGTATTTTAGAGTTCGATGAAATAGGTCAGCGCTGCTTTCCGGCGCATTATTTTCGATGTACATTGAGCGAAAAAGTTCTGTACATTTGATTGGAAAGTCAATGGCCATGTTCAGCAGAACAACTTGCTCCCTGATCAAGTATAAATTTGCAATCAACTTAACCCCCCCCCATTTAGTTTAAAAATCGGACTTACAGGGAACTAAATCATTTTGCAATAGAAATAATTAAATAAATAGGATAACAATGTTATAGTCTAGTAAAATTATTAAAAAATTTCCAGTTCAAAAGTGTTTCTATTCATGTGAAGTTCTAAATAAAATTTTATTTTCGTGCGTTCTGGAAATAGGCCTTAACCCTTCAAATTTAACTGCATCCAGGTTCAATGATTATTGTTTTTGAGGGTTGTGGATACCCAAAGGCGCAGAGCTCAACGTGTTCTGCTGAAAGTATGCATTACGCCTGACGAAAAAGTAACGCAATACAAGCGCTGCTTTTCGTTAGAGAGATAGTAATCGGAAACAAACTGAAACAACGAATCGTGCCACACATGAGCCGATGTCTATTTCGTTTGCTTAAGTGCTTTCCCTCCTCATCCATAAGCGTTTTTTGACATTTCTTCTATTTTCTAAATTTGTATTTGTATGCAGAACAAATGTGTAAGTGTAGCAGTAACTTGACACATACGTGGCGAAGGAGTCACTTGAATTTGGCTTAGTTATTAAACAAACTCGTAAAGTTGAAAACTCAATTGGCAAAAGTGATGGAGGCTCAAAACACGATTATGCAGAGTCAACCAAAAATTGAAAAATGCCAAATTGATATATTGGCCATCCTTAAAAATCTGACGAAAAAGAACACGCCTCCTGATAACGACGTATTTCCCATTTGTAGTTTGGACAATTTAAAGCTTTGTAAAAACATACATTTTATTTGTCAAGGAATAACAAATGAAATCATTTAAAATAAACTAATATAAAAACCACCGCACTACTATATCATTACCCACTCATATAGGCTGTAATGCACGTGCATTACCAACCCATATATGTACTTCTCTATCAATAGTACATTGCATCGTATAGCACGAGCATTACCCACCCATATACTTTTTCATCTTAAGTAAATTGAATTGTATTACAAGTGCTTTACGACTGAGTATACGATTCCTCAATCGAACATTCTGCATACGCATTCGTAATGGGAATCCGATGGCAGTTCGGCTCTGGCATACTTGTTTTATTACTAGTAATGCAGGATGTGCGCAACCCGTTTACAAAGCGGCCATGCAAATGGCAAATTAATGCAGATTGTATGCGATTATTTCTTTCATACTGAAGGCAAAGTAATCTATCAGTAATCGATTTTGTAATGACAATTTGCGCCGCTGGGTAAATACTTTTAAACTCTTTTCGACACCCGTCGTAGACAAAATATGAAGCGCTCTCTATTCCCATATTTTACCTACAACATTCGTTGAAAAATGTTATGTTTGCGGTCTGTGTTTTAAGAATCGCTTGTGAAAACGGAGTTGTGATAAATATTCGAAATATTGTTGGTGTTTCCCCCAAAAATGTGTCAATTCGTCAGTTTCATCCCAACAGATCCTTTTTATGTTTTGTGTCTGGATGTGAGTTTTTAATAAACCCTTTTTCAAATGGTTCGGTTCGGGGGTACGAACCAGAGAACGGCTTCGTTCGATTGCAAAACGATCACACATTATTCAACACCAGTTCACCATTCATCAAACTTGCATACTCAACATGTTTGCAGCAGAGTTTTATTCGAACCAATTTTTGGCCCTCTGATTATAATCATGTTCGACTTCATTCCAATCAGTTCGGCTGATTGTTTGTTTGGCAGGGGCCGGCAAAACACACATGCACATTTTGGCGTTGCGTGTGTGTGCTTAGCTAGAGAGCGCTCATTTAGCATTTCATTGTTGTTGCAAAAGAGAGCAGTATAAGCTCGTATACTGTCGGTGTGTCGACGTCGCTGCCGCAGAGGCCTGTTCAATACACTGGAGACTGAGACGTGCCGGACTCTGGTTTAGAGTGAGCGAAAATCACCTCGTATGAATAAGCTCTTGCAAAGTAGAATAGGCAGTGACGTCGCTGCTGACAGCTATGAAAAAGAGAGAGATGGAAAGAGTGGCCAGTTAGCGCTGAGTTTTGTTCGATCGAACACATAAAAGTCCTATCAAAAAACTCTAGCTCAACCGCTCGATGCGACTGCCGGTATGAGCTGAATAAATTCAGCACTGAGTTCTGTTCGATGAATAAATATGAATATACACGTTGGATCACATAACGCCGCTCGATGCGATTGCGTTGTGAGCTGAATATATTCAGAGTTTTGTTGAATAATTAAATGTTAGTAAGAATTTTTGTGTATGAGCCAATCAAGAAAAAACTGATTCTTGCAGTTCTCTCGTACGAACCCATGAAAAAACTAAGGTTCGCTTCTCGGACCGGTTCATTTAATTATGGAACCTAAGGTTCGAAGCTTGGTTCTTTGATTCTTAGATCGTTGAGACAATTTTCGATACAAAATTAGATATATTTTTGTTGAGAAGATAAGGTCCAGCTTACGAATCTATAAAAAAACTTTGAGCAATACCTGAACAAACATCATTCATTGTTATCATTCATATATGTCTACTACAGGTTACAAAAGTACTGGGACTTTAAAATGAAGAGCTCGAAGGCCGGAATACTAGACTCTAACCGATAACAATAAATACAATTTTTTAAGAACCCAGCAAAAAAAATTTTTGAATTTAGACTTTCCAAAAAGCTATCTATGCCACTGAGTGTTAAGGTTCCGAAGACCACAATGGGGATAGTTATCTCGAAACTCAAATTTTCGATCATGTTGGGAGGAGCTCCACAAACATTTTTCTGGTTTGCAACCCTTGAACTTTTGGGCGAGCTTAAAAGTGCCCGTTCATTTTGAAATTCGAAGCATTCAAAAAAGCGTTTTTTGCGTTGTTTCTTGAAACTTTTGTTAGTTTCGTTTACAAAAAAGTGAACGTGCCGTCTCTTATATAGATTTGTAATTTATTTGGCGACCCTTCTAATGTTTAATTAGTGAGTTGGCTGGCTCTAGGTCCGAAAAAGCTGCGTTTGTTCACAACTGTAAACAACTTATGCCTTGTATCACCAAAAAGAGCTGGTTGCTCTTGTATCCGTAAACATGGTGTCGCAAGTCTTAAGTCCTGATTTCTCAATGTCCGGTTAGTCAAACAAACCTGAGTTTAGCCGAATTTGAGTGCCTCTTGCTGAGTTTGGTGAAATTTGGCTGAATTTTCTGGAAAATCGGTAAGCAGTTATTGTTAAACGATCATATAGATCTTTGAGAATGATTTTGAACCTGATCGGATGACAAGTTTTCCACAAATTTTCTGACTTTGGGTGTTGAATTTTCATATAGTTCCTTGAAAATGAGTTTGAACATGATCGGATGAAAAACAACAGACAGAATTTTCCAAAATTCGATCTTAGTACTCACTTTCCTATCCTTGGTGCTTTACTTTGTGGATGCAAAGGTCAACATTTGTTGATTTCTAAAAATTTCAGTACACTTGTAAAAATGAATTGCATATTTGTTAAAACCTCATTATTTTGTCCTTGAAATACACAATGAATTTAATCTTTCCTGATTTGTCCTCTTCAATTTTAGCTATAGCCAAGAGCAAGGATTCAATCTGCTTCGTTGGTACCAGAGAACTGCAAAAATCACTTTTTTCTTGATTGACTCATACACAAAAATTCTTGCTCACATTTAATCAATCAACAAAACTCAGAGCTGAATATATTCAACTCACAACGCAATCGCATCGAGCGGCTGAGCTAGAGTTATGTGATCCAACGTGTATGTTCAGATTTATTCATTGAACAAAACTCAGTATTGAATATAATCAGATGCATACCGGCAAACGCATTGTGTGTTTGATCGAACAAAACTCAGAATTGACTGGCCAGCGCATCGTGAGCAATGCCAGAGCATTGCTCTCTCTCTCTTTCCATATCTGCCAGCAGCGCCTATGCGTCTTTGCAAGAGTTTATTCATACGAGGTGATTTTCGCTCACTCTAAACAATCGTCGTTGAGCCAAACGAACAATCAGCCGAACTGATTGGAATGAAGTCGAACATGATTATAATCAAAGTGCCAACAATTGGTTCGAATAAAACTCTGCTGCGAACATGTTGAGTATGGAAGTTTGATGAATAGAGCGCGAAGCATGTTTATTCGGGTGTTGAATAATGTATGAGCGTTTTGCAATCGAACGAAGCCGTTCTCTGGTTGGTACTCATTGTCCAGCGGACCAAATACGAGCATTTTATGAACATTCCATAATTCAACGATATTCAGCACTAAAATTTATCGAAAGCGCCATTCAATAACAAACAGTTTTCTGATTTCATTTAATAACTCGCAAGCTATGGCGTCGCAGAGTTGCGTTGCTTGTAGTATATTGTGGTTTGCATTGATATGCGTTTTGAGAGGAATATTGGGAGGGCATCGAGGTCACAAAGGGCCATTGGGTAACTATAACTGTATGATATATAAGCAAAGGAGCTCAAGATCGAACCTAAGCGGGCAATTTATCGAGCTATAATGAAATATTTGAAGAATCGCTTAGTATTCGCCAAATGACAGCTTATTTCAAATTCAAGGGATTTCAAAATCTCGAATTTAACTTAAGACGAGATTTAAAAGTATTGAACTTTGACGGATTTTACTTGATTTCCATGTTGTGAGTGTAGATGGGCTATTTGATACGTTAAGACGTTATGTTAGATATTTAGATGGTGGTTCGTTTTCGGATTTGTTTTTGCAAGTTTTACCAGCGGTTCAAAACGAGCTTCAAATAAAGATTCGGTAAATATTTTCCCATGGGGTTAGAATCTATCGATTAACAGTTCTTTTTGTTACTTTTTTCATTCTGATGTTATCTAAATTTTTGCTGCAACTAACGTATCGTCAGAGGAATTGTTATCGAAGTAGTTTTGAAAAATATTACGCCGTTTACATGATCTTCAAACAATGTTTTAGAATAGCTTCGTTTGAGCATTCATGCTCCAGAAACTTGAGCGATTTCAGTACAAAACTAAAACTGGGAACAGTTTTTGGTTGTTTTTCTTTTGTTTTTTTTTTTTGATTTTGGATTACTTTCTATCTCTCTTTCAACATCTACTCGCTAGTGGTGGTAATGGGTTCTACTTTGATGCCAGCGCTGCTGCTGCTGGAACTGATATCGGTGCCAGTGCCAGCTGCAGCTGCAGCGGTGGTTACCGTGGTGGTGGCCGAGGAGGAGGAAGACACACTGGCTCCCACTAGCTCAGCCAGATCCTCGGCAAACAGACGCGAGGGTGAGTAATCTCTTTTATAGCTGCTCATCTCTAGACCCAAATCCGCTAAAGGAGAGTGCAAATGTGGGGTTTCGCTTCTTAAAGGACTACACTTGGGCTTGGACTTATCCTGCTGCTGCTGGTGCTGCTGCTGGGAGGAGGAGGAGGCGGCACTGGCAGCCGTAGGCATGGAACTGGCACCGAAACCGGACTTGTGCGGCGGCAGGACATGATGAGCCTGCTGCTGCTGCTGCTGCATGACATGATGCTGCTGCTGCTGCTGTTGTTGTTGTTGCTGCTGCTGCTGTTGCAGCTGCAACTGTTGCAGATGATGCTGCTGCTGTTGGCTGAGCAATGCCGCCGCTGCTGGATCACCACGATGCAGTGCAACGGCCATGCTGGGCGGCAGATTCGGCATGAGGCCGGCGGGACCGCATGGCGAGGGAGCATGCCTAGGACCTGAGCCACTGCTCAACGCTGGCGATATGCTCCCCCTGCCCCCCGGACCGGCAGCCAAATGTGGCGGTAAATTGAACAGTCCTGGAGGCGGCCCCGCCTCCCCGTGCTGATGCTGCACGGCAACAGCCATTTGCATCTGCTGGCGTATATTGTGCGCCACAGCGGCCACAGCTGCCGCTGTCTCCTGCGACATGGGCTGCTCTACCCCGCCAGGTCCAGCTGCGCCGCCAGGTCCAGCTACGCCGGCACTGCCCATGCCATTGGGACAGGCTAAGGAGCTGCCCGGCATGCCGCCGCCACTAGCGCCTGGATAGCCTAGCGTCATGTCCTGCAAGGGAAATACGGGCTAACCCGTTCACAAGTTTAGTTTAGGCCAGCCAAAAGGTAGCTTAGCTTAGGGGATTAGAGGCGAACGCTACCTACCGAATGACGCCCATAGGGCGGCATATGTGATCCCAGACTGTCGTCCTTCATCGTCATGTCCTTGGCATCGCGAAACACCACCGTCTTGATCACACCCTTGATATGCTCATCCGGCCAGATGCCCAGCAATATGCGTTGCGGTCGTCCACGTCCTTTGGGTCTCAAATCGGGTCCACCATCGATCGATGGTCCCAGCATATTATGCACACGATTCGCATAGAGCACAAAGGTGGGATACGGTATGTCATACTTCCGAGCGGCCTGCGACAACGAGAGTCCCTCCTTGAGCACACTGAATATGGCCTCGGCCATGGTCTCCGGTCGCCACGATTTCAACGGTCCACGCTCACGGAAGCGCATATGATGCATAAGATTTTGATTCGTGTTCCAACACTTTTGCCACATGGACTGCAATTGATACTGATAGCTGTCTGCTGGAAGAGATGAAACGAGAAGCTGAAGCTCTGACCGGCAGGTGGATATACCAAATGAAGCCCATACAAACCTGCCAATGTGGAGCCGGTGGCGCCCATCCAAGCGTGCGAGTTCTCCATCATTTTGGCCTGGAAAGAGAGAGAGAGAGGGAGAGGAAGATTGAGTTGAGTTGGAGTGGTTCTTGAGTTAATTGCATCACTCGCTTTGGTTAATTCAATTCAAAGCTTTTCCGCATTTTTTTGCATTGTCATTTGTAGGGTATTAAGTGGGCTGTGTGTTAGTGTTGCGTTTTCAAGTTGCTTTATTAAGTGAATTAAATGCTACTTTTTGTTCAGTTGTTCACTTACTTCAATAGCAAGTAATTGATTCTGTGACAATCCTAAGCTGTTTGACCCCATTTCAATTTCAATAGATTTCCTCGAACAAAGAAGAAAAAGTCTAGAAGTTTGCTCTGCTCTAGTCAATAGTTCTCTAACGGATTCATAAACGTACAAAATTTCGTCGATCCAGTTTTTTTCATTTCCATCCATATATTTCGACGGCGATTTCCAATCCTAAAAACTGACTGACTGATTATTAACCCACAGCCAATACCACTTACCCTAGAGGTCTAAGATTTGGCATAGATAGCGCACTATTAAAGAAAATTTGCAAAAATTTGACCGCGAAGTTGGTAAAAATGACAAAAAAATGTTCTCTATTTTCTCTGTAACTGTTGTCTATTCTCTCCATACATAAATGAAACCAACAACAGTCGCAAAGGGATAACAGTAACGCTCTTAAATGTTCTCAAGACATTTCTACTCTCATGATCAAAATCCGTTGTTTGTTTTTGTTGTTTCTGCATAGCAGGGAAGCCCTGCAGAGAAAGCTAGTTGAGCTAGTTGTAATCCAATTGAACTTTAACTGGTTGCAAAGGAATTGGTGATGAGTAAGTTGACCGACAGATTTCGATGAACTGTTATACTGAGCAGTGACATAAACAGACTGTCATAGGGAACACTCAAAGGTCAACTGGGATTTACCTGGTTGAAAATGGTTGCTGCAGGGGACAGTTCTCTCCTGCCCATGTCATCTGGCATTAAACTGGTTGCAAATGGCTGCTGCCGGGGACAATTATGACATGTCTGTGTAAAATGGACGTCTTCAATACATTGATTTGGATAAGAAGTGCAACCAGTTGCAAGTTTTTAGGGACAGGTACATTTCTGGTTGTAAACTGGACACTTTCCCTGCAGGGTTTTTTGTTCTACACACATACCAAATTTGTGTGAATGTGTGTCGTTTACTCTAGCGTCCACTCTCCCGCTCTTTCTCTGAGCAAAAGCGCTTAGTTCTAAATGTTGGCTGAGCGCCCTACCTCTCAGCGGCTCACAGCTTAATAAAGCGAGCCCACATCATGCATTACAACAGCACACAAGTATACAAAACTGTGGCTACACTATGTATACCGAGTTGTCATGCGAAGTTTGTCATGTCTTCGATGCTCTGTTTGTCGAAAATTCGAAATGCGTTCGTATGCTTTTTCGTTTTTTTTTTGGTTTTCTTTATTCACACACTAACATATGGCAGGGGCGGGAAAGAGTGGGGAAAGGGGCGGTAAAGAATTATAAATTATAACAACTATCAAGGAAATTTACAGGCAGTCTGAAACAAAAAACAGTTATCCGCGTACACAATGAAATATGGAACCGAAAAGACATTTCAACTCTGTCTTTTCTCAACACGACTGACTTTTTTGCCATCGTTATTCAAGAATCATGGGAGAATCCTATATGAAATTATAGATGAATTCATTAATGAATTTTGAGGAGAAATCATGAGTGGATTATCGATGAATCGATAGGTGAATTCATGAGTGATTCATCCTAGTCCTACGGACATGGCTATGTTAAATCCACCTTTAACACTGTGACACATTTTTGAGCTCAAAAAAGTTGATAGCGTCGAGACCAAAAAATTCTGAAAGTGTGTGATGGTAGTATAAAAACCTTGTCTTGGTTTGGACTGATTAGCTGCCGTTTTCTTTTTATTGCACTTTGAACTTTTCAGCTTCAGAGTAGGACTAACGTTTCCATATCTCGTTAATTATTGTGAAATTAGCCTTTAAATCTTTAACAAAGTTGTTGTTCTTGGGTTGGCCTACAAAACATTTCTTTGAACAAATCAAAAAAATTATATCTTCATACTCAAAATTACAAAAGTGGCCCAAAAAAGCCAAGTTTTGACCACTTTTCTACAGTTTTTCAACTTCATCTTGAAACCCGTTTCAAATTTGGACAAGTAATACAGCACAAAGTTATAGCTTAGGCCAAAATAACCTAACCGTTAGAACGAACCAACTTCATTTAGTTACCCAGAAGCACTTACAACTGTCATAAAAACTCGGAAAAACGAACATTTTCGGAAAAAAAGTAATAAAATTAAATTTTTTTTTACAGTTTTTAAGTTATGTTTTCTTACTATTTTCCTAATTTAATACAAAACAATCGATATTTTTGACTGTGTCGGCCAATTGGTACAAAAAATTGGCATTTTTCGAGTTTTGGTACCAATTCTACATGCTTAAGGTCCCGTAACTATATGAAGCACCAATCGAATGAAGTTGGTATGTTCCAATCGAATGTTTATTTAAGTTCAAACTACGTTTTTGTCCTGCATTGCTTAGTCAAATTCGTTACAGTTTTCAAGACAAAGTTGAAAAACAGTACAAAATGAGGGGAAAACATGATGATTTTAAGACATTTTTGTAATTTTGGGTATAAAGATGTGACTTTTTTGACTTGCTACTTAAGAATGTTTTGTAAGCCATGCCAAGAGCAACGACTTCCTCTTAAACGTCAAAGCGAAATTCCAAATTGTTTACGAGATATGTAATTGCGAATCCCAATCAGAAGCTGAAACTTCAAAGTGCAATAAAAAGAAAACAGCAGCTAACCGAACCAAACCCACCGAAGGTTTTTGTACTACCATCATACTCTTTTAGAATTTTTTGGTCCCGACTCGATCAACTTTTTAGTGTTGCACAGTGTAATTTTTATAGGAATTCATCGATGATTCATCAATACTAGAGATGGGCGCGGGAAAGAAAATTTGATCCCGTCCCGATCCCGAACTCAAATTTTCAATTCAATCCCGTTCCGACCCAATCCCGAACCAATTTTCCAAACTTCTTATTAGGATGATGACGGTTTTAAGTAAATATCACCGTCATTACTTAATATTTTGGCATTTATTTGCCGAAATATATAAGCGGCGCCATCTTCACATGTTTTTATAAGTGTGCTCTGCTAAAACTTGCTGAGGCCAAAAAAAAAAGATAAATCGGGACCCGGTAAATTTTCGAGATTTTGCACTAATCTCGTCCTGTCCCGTTTCCGATCAACGCCTATCATGCATTTTCCATCTTTCGGCCATTTCATGTCGATTTCTGTTATTTTAGGCTTCCAGAGACCAGGGTGGCTTACTGACATAAATTTTTGATCATTTTGTGCTATAGAGGAGGCCTGTCAAAATCACAATTTTTGGAATTTAGGCAACCGAGGAACCATGTACAAAATAAAGTGATTGTTGCTCGGGCTGTGTTCGCTGTGGCGCCGTCCTGTTGAAGCCAGGGCTGCAAACCGGTTTTGAATCGAACTGGTTCCAACCCGGAATTCCGGCTTTTTTTTTAACTGTGAACCAAACCCTGAACCGAGCCACGAGGACGAAAATAGATGAACCCGAACCCGTTCCGAACCCAAACTTTTGGTTTGGTTCAAAAAAAAAAAGTCTTCGATTTGTTATTTTCTGGTTATTAACATACATACATGTGAGCGAATTGGACTAATCTGCTCCTTTTATTTACGGTTCTTATGGAAAATATATAATACGGTTTACAGTTAACAGTAATAAGTGATTAAAATAGTTCAGCTTCAGATTTAACACACGGCTTTTTAATTGTTTTATGTTCGGCTGCGGCTTCTCGACTCTTCTGCTCGACTGATGTTTCTCTTCTTCTTGTCACGGCTTCTTCTTGATTCGGCTGTTTATCTGCTGTGTTTCGGCTGTTTATCTGCTGTGTCTGCTGTACTGCTGCAAGTCTGCTGTTAATCCTCTGCTTTTGGTCTGCTGTTAGTTCTCTGTTGTTAGTCTGCTGTCAGCTTGCTGTTTCTGCTACCCAAGCTCCGCTGTACATCTGCTGCATGCACCTTTATCCCTTTTTACATACACACATTGTATGTAGTACTTCTTTGCCTACCTATGTAAATATGTATACATTCGTACGTATGCGTCATTTATATTACATACACATTGACCACAATACTTCCAGTCAGAGATACTACAAAATTCAATGTAAACACCTATGTACACTGCACAATGTATTGAACATTTTATTTTTCATCTTATACATATACATATGCGCCAATCTAAACAACCCGGTGCATGCTACTGCAGAAACAGTCAGCCGAATACAAACAAAAGTGTGTGCCACACGCAGCGTTGCCAATTTAGCAATTTTTTCCACCAGCTATAGTTATTGTGTAAGCTCGAAAGCCGAAAACTATTCAGTTTTGCCGGAGCCTACAATTCTAGCTAATTATTTGACATTGTTTAGCTATTTTAAATTAGTCTCTGTTAAGTTTTAGCATTTTTAACAATCGATATTTGGTGGGAAAATTAGCTAAATTGGCAACACTAGCCACGCGCAAAGAAGAATCGAAACAGAAAGAGACAGAAAACACACAAGTCAGAACATTGTGAAAAAAAGTTCCAAATGTGGCGAATAAACACCAAACGATGCTCAATTTTGTGATTGAAAGACTGATTAAAGTGCATACGAGAAAGCATAATTAATCGGACTGAAGATTTATACACTAGCAATGAAGGAAGTCCATATCCAGCAAACGAGCGCCAATCTCACGTCAATTATAATCTACGTCTTACAGTCTTACAATGTATTTATGCGTCAGGTGTATACCTATTGTATTATATTGTATTATATTTTGTATATATTGGGTAAAACGTGCCACGAACAATCAGTCAAGCGTTAGTCGTAGACAGGTTGTTCATGAAACAATAAACGGTTTTCGACAATTTGGTTTATTCAAGGTGCCATTTAAAAGAAAATGGTCCTTTTCGCTCACGATCATTGTTTTCCGCAATTAGAAACATATTTTGCTTGTAACAGCGCGTTGTAGTGTCTTATACCATGGCACAAAATCGCTTAGACTGACGCTTCGAACTCGGGCATTCATAATTCGATCGGTAAACAAATCAAAAAGTAATGTATAAATCTCTTAGCACAACTACAAACCGCCTATGCAAGAGATCTACAATTTTTCATAGATTTTCAAGTATGTAGTCGTACACTCTGAATAAAAAATTGGAAAATTTCAATCCCGTAATTGCTGGACAAAATTTTGTGGTATGTGAAATTTATTTTTCATTCGATTGATTTGAACCTCGGTTTGTAAGTATAGTATGGGAAATAATTTGACATAAGCTTTTCAATGTTGGAAAGTCCAGGATGATAAAATGTCTCAAAAGTTTTTGTATGGGAAAGGGTTCAAAAATTTTTATCGCGTCGATCTCTCAATCATTCCACTGCATTCACCATGCCCGACTTAATCCTCTCCTGACATATTTCACAATATGTTTTCTTAATTTATTTTAGAGTTTTAATGAATCGTACGGTTCACAATTTTTAAAAAAAGCTTTGAGTTCGATGCAAATATTGTTCCCAAAAACCGATTTAAATATTCAGTTATCATTCTTCCGCCCCCACCACCCCCCCTCCAACTAAGCTCCTCCAATACTTTTCATGGCAGCAATACATGTTTAACTGCCTAGCTAAACGTTCGAGTGGCTTCGTTCACTCACTCCTGCCGCCTGCTGCCTGGTGCAGTTCAGTTCAGTTGCTCCCGTTGCCGTGTTGTCTGTTTGCCGAGTGCTTTTGCCTCGTATTGAATTCACTAATTGCATAACAAAGTAACATTTGCATATTGTTCTACATATTCGCTATACAAACATACATGTACACTGTACATATGCATGCATGTATGTATGTGTATGTATGCTTAGGCACCCTCTAGGCTCTAGGCAGCAGGTACACATGTGTATCACCAGCAGAGATCGTCGATAACTTCATTACAAAAATTTCGCATCATAAAACATATCAAGTGGAGGCCACTTGTGCCCATTTAGGCTTAAGTATTACTTGTAAGTTTTTGCCATGTGACTGAGTAGCAAGTAGCATATCCATTCCACCACTGTGCCATTCTGAGTATGAGTCAATCCCTTTCAGACAATGCTTATGAGGCGGCTACAATGTTGTTCTCCGAAATTGTTGCATACTTTTATGGTTGCCAGACATGCAAGTGCCAAGTCGCCGGCTCATTATGGTGAAAATTATATATTATTTTAAACTCTTTCATTGTGGTTTTGGGTTCTTCAGGGAAATTACTTTATTTATTTGTGAAGGGGTAGCAGTGGAAATTACCAAAAATTTTACTTAGTTTGGGTAGCTTTTAGTTGGCCCTTAATGGTAGTTGTCAGTCACAAGACTGTGAGGGGTTTGCCAGAGGTGAGCTGGAGGCTTAATGCAGAGAAATGGAGATAATGCATCCCTTTGTATATTTTTTCCAAAAATCACTTTCCGTTAGCTGCTGGCTAACGTGAGCGGCGAATTCTAAATAAAGCTTAAACAAAAATCTCAACGATCTCCATCAATGAAAACTGCTACAGTAATGCCTCGGCTACGGTTTAAGGAACAGAATTTAAGCATATACAGCTGGAATGTAAGCACCTTCAAAAGGCAAGGATGCTGATATTCAGATGTTGGATGCCCCTGAGCAAAACTCCAACATGCTACCAAGGTCCAATTTAGTTGTGGTTTTGTGGTCAGCTTTCTGTTATCAGCTACAGGGATTTTGGTGCCATCGTAACAAAACTCGTGCGACCACAACTCAAAACATTAAACGCGCATTCTTTTATACCGTTTTTTACTTAAAATTTCAAGAATGTTTTATTCTTGGGTATACCGAAACCAAGTACAAATTATTCTAAAGTCCATGAAAGTCACCTAATATTATTGAAATATAAACAATTAATCTTGAATCAAGAATTTTTGTTACTCAAATTAACCCGAACAATTCTACAGAACGATTTCTTAATTCAAGCACAAAAATTACGAAGTAAACGTACTCATGTCAAGCCAATGGAATGAAATGGAAAATGGAAATTATTTAAATACGAATCTGTACTTAAAATTTCCAATTTCTTATACTTTCCATATACAGTTACTGATCCACAGTTCTACCTTATTGAATCTTGATTAATTTTAAAGATCGATCCAGATCTCCATATTTCTAATATTTACATACTCCTATTAGTCAAAAAAAAGTAAACATATTCAGCCTAAGTGGCAACACTGTTTTGTTAACGGGCTGTTGAAGCAAGTAGGAAAATAAATCATGTAAAAATGCAAACTGTTAGTTCAGATATTTAAGATTATAAGTTGATAACGCGTTTATCATTTTTGTTGGCCAATAGTGCCACGTGTTGTTGATGCGTAATTTAAGGTTGACACTAACCATTGTAGCTGTGTTTTGTCTAATATTAGTTAAGAATGGTTGAAAAAACAACGTTGAAAAAAGTTGTAAACGCAAGGTTATTTACAAAAGTGTGCAGATTAATGAATAACTAACACTTCTTGCTACCACTTGCTTTCTTGCGAGAGAATCGTCTTTATTACAGTTGAATTCGAGTATAAGTTGAGCTTATTACATGAGAGAAAGAAAAGAAGAATTTTTGGCTTTACAAAAAAGTTTTGTAAGTCGTATTTAGAGCTAAAATATCTATAGCTTAAAATACAAGAAAGTTGGCGCAAATCGGACAAATCAGTTATATGACAGCCATATGAAATAGTAGGCGGAATCGAAACATATTCGCTAAGTCGCTTAAGCAGGGCATCCACACACGAATTTGTTGTGCTCGACGAAATGTTCGTCGCTAGTGGAGGTGTTCGTGACAGATTTTTGTGTTCGAATTTTTGTTCGCAGAGAATAGAAACGTTTCTATCTTGCATGTGTTCATGCGAACATGTTCGTCAATGGATGGGAACAAGTGCACGAACATCAATTGTCAAAAATTTTTGTAGAGTGAACACGTGCCCAAATGAACAACGAATTGTGGCAGGAATTTATTGAATGCCCCCAAAATGATGAAATAATGTTTTAAGCTAACTCAAATAATGTTAAAATCTCAAGGAGTAAAATTGAAAATATGCCAGCGAAAACCAACACAATCATGACCAAGATGGTGATACCAGTCCGCACTCTAAAAAAATTCGGACATTTATGCCAATTATCGAGCAGACTAGATCATAATTGTGTTAGTTTTCGCTGGCATATTTCATGTTTACTCCTTGAGATTTTCAAGCATATGATTTTCGTGAGAAACGTTCGCCTGGTTAATGGGCAAATGAATTCTTTTTTGACAAATTTGTTTGTCGAACAAGTTCGTGGGTGGATGCTCTGCTTTAAGGAGCTTATAATATAAGGAGCTAAAACCAACAAAGTTGGTGCAAATCGATCAGATCGGTGATATGGAAGCTATATAAAATAGTGTGCCGAATTGAACAAATTTTGATAAGTACTTAAGGAGCTTAAAAAACGAGCTGAAACCAAAATTCAGTTCAATAGTGTAATAACCAACAAAGTTGGTTCAAATCGGCCAGATCGACTATAGGGCAGCTATATGAAATAATGGTACAATTAGAACCAGATCATATAAGGAGCTTAAAATACGAGTACAAACCAAATTTCAGCTCAGTAGAATAAGAAACAAAAAGGTTGGAGCAAATTTGCCAGATCGGTTATACGGCAGCTATATTCAATATTGGTCTTAATGGAGTAAATTTTTGCAAGTCGTTTTTGGGGTCTAAAATTTGCGTATAAATCAAATTTGGGGTAAATATCTTAACAAGATTTTATGCCACAAAAAGACAAAAAAAAAAAACAAGAATGTATGGGGGTTGACTTAAGAATTGATTAAACTTCAACAAAGACTATTTCGTACTTGTTTTAAGCATGAAAATTCTTGATTTGGGAGTTAATCGGATTGGAGTGAAGACTTTTAAGACCTTAAGGTAGGAACGTAAAGATTTTATAATAGTTAGAAATGTACTTAATATATCCCAAAACGATCTGAAATTAAGAATTTCGGGATTGATTGGAAAAATTTTAAATCAAATATTTTTTACTTGAATCAAGTGTATTCGTAATTGTTCCATAACCAGAACCAGCACCAAAACCGGGACCAAAAAAGATATTCTAAAATTTTTTGCGTACCGGTATCTGAAAACAGATATTTTCGGATCCGAAAAAAACTTAAAAGAACCCAAACATTGTACCAGTGTACATTGAACCTTTTACCGAATCGTAAGTTCGGGTACGTACCAGAACCGAATCCGGAACCGAAATACGAGTCGGTTTGATTTCCTGTTTTCTAGCTTTTAGCTTAAGTAAAACATTCAAAAAACTATGGAATCGGGATGAAAGTAAAAATGTATTCTACCTGGCGAGTTAATAACTAATTCTGAACTTATTCTTTATATAAAACGCATATATGTTGCGAGTGATTAGCTCCTCTTCCAGAAGCTGAATGAATCTTTATTTGATGTTTGGTCTCTTTTTATACTCTGTACCGAAGGTACATAGAGTATATTAAGTTTGTGCAAAAGTATGTAACAGGGAGAAGGAATCGTTTCCGACCCTATAAAGTATATATATTCTTGATCAGCATCAACAGCCGATTCGATATAGCCATGTCCGTCTGTCCGTCTGTCTGTCCGTATGAACGAAGAGATCTCAGAGATGGTAAGAGATAGAGGTTTGACATGTATGGGACATATATTTCTTATACTTGCAGGCAGATCAAGTTTATTTTCAATTTTTGCCACGCCCCCTCCCGCCCCCGTAATTTGGAAAAAACTTCATATCTCCTACAGTTTTGGAGATAGATCGTTCGTTCCTTCTAGAGATACCTTGTAAACAAAATTATTTATCGATTTGCTGAAGGAATGATAAAGATCGGATGAACAATACTCAAGTTATGAGCAAAAAACGGCCAGTAAACACCCCCCACCCCTCCACCCATCACCCCAGCATTCTATTGAACCGCAATCTTAGTGAGAGAGAGAGAGAGAGAGTGAAACTTAAAGATGATCGCGTATAACTCGTGAGCAAATGCGAGCTGCGACGTTAAGGGTACAGAGTATGTTACAGTCGGGCTTGACCGACTTTCTTTCTTGTTTAAATTATTGGTTTAGCCCACGCAACGCATTACAAGCCTTGCGCTGGTAGCTATTTCTAATTTCTTTATAACAGATGTGTGCGCCTCGCGTACTTGAGTCCCAACCGCATTCCTTGCAGGTACCTGGACTCAAAATGAATTGTTTAAATATCTTGGCACATCATTTTAACATTTTTAAAATAATACTATTATCATTATACTTTGCTGCAGATTTTCAGATTCCGATGAGAAAGATATTTAAATGTAAAACACTTTTTGTTAGGGAAAACCGAAAAATGTTATTCGAAACAGCTTCAGGTTCATCAATTATTCAGACGAAAAAGGTAAATCAGTGTTTGAACCGGTATAAAAAATCAACTGCACCCAAGTTGAGGGGGTTTACTTAAGGAACAGGAAGAGCCGCCATAATGTTGGACTTGATCAAATTTTAAGAGATTTCAGTAAATTGTAAAAGGGTTTCAAAATTGTTTTCTGTCTTGAAGTACAAAGTAACCTTTAAACATTTGTACAAAATCTCAATCATCAACTCGGTCAACTGGTTGATTAAATTTGTTGTGTGTTGTTAAACCAAACACACACACACACACAAACGCACACAGCTAACATTCCAGGAATCCGTCAAGACTAAGCCGCATAATTTGTATATAGAATACATAAATGCACTTGTACGGGGGCCTACCTGCATTCAAAGAGAGAGAGCGTCAGCTCCATCAATGCCAAAACTGAACTCAGCTAATGGTCCATTCGTGGCACTTGGTTATTGACGTTGGACCTCGGATTGTATTAACAATGCAGGGGGACAGTTTGGGGGGCGGCAATGTTTCGCTTTGATGCAAAATCGAAACGTGGTCAACTTCATTTCGCTTAATTTCGCGTCACACATACACGCACGCACACAGAGATGGAGAGAGCGAGAGAGTTGCGCGATGCGTATCCGCTAATCTGTTGGATGGATAGAAGGAGCAGGCGGGTGGGACCCTGCCCCTACGATTCCTGCCACTCAGCCATGACATTTTGGCAGCGTCGAGTGCACCAAGACTGTCAAATGAGTTGTAATGAAATCTCACTCTGGGCAGGAGCAGCCCGCCGTTGCATGTGTGCGCTTTTGGTCAACTGCACATATAATAAATAAATTATTTGGCATTTGGCGTAGCGTATTATTGAAGGCAAATGCAGTTGGATCACCCATACAAACGTACACCATCTGTCGCCTGTCTTTGAGACTAACTTGCGCATTAGCCTGATTAGTCTCAATAGTCGCTGGCATTTAGCTGAAACTTTAAGCCACATTTGCCTCCTCCACTCGCACCCTTCATAATAACAAGGTTAAATTATGTCCTTCCCTTTTTATGCATCAGCATCTTCCGCCATTTTCTGTCTGGCCACGCCTTCAGTGTCAAAGAGCCAGGAAAAAGGCGTTGCAGTCAACGCAATTGAAACCGTTCATTTTTTTTTTTCCACTTTACTTGAGCTAACTTTGAGACAGGTTCTCTTACGACAAACATCGCCCATCTAGTCAAGCGTTAAGCCCACATCAATTGGGCGTAAAAAACGCAGGAAGAGGCACGAAAAAAAAACCCCTTCACTGTGGTTAAGCACAGTCCCAAACGAGCAGCACTTCTGTGGTGTTGCTGCTGCTGCTGGCAATGTCAAAATGAGCCGCGGGGGGTGGAGCGACAAATTTGTGATTCGTTCAAGCAACAAGCCGCTGTCGCCGCTGCCGCCGAATGCAATTTAACCAAATTCACAGCAGGAAATGCCAACGGGAAGGCAAGGGCAACAAAATTTTCTAATGTCAAAAAAGAGAAGAAAAAAAATATTAATAATAATCAGATTTGAAGATGAACAGCAAACGAAGTGGGAATACTCTAACCGATGAGTTGGTCTGATTGGGGTTGAAGTGTTTTATAATATAACAATTTCTTAATTTGTTGTCCTTCATAAGTCCATTATAATATTCAAATTTAATTAATATCGCCAAGTATACCGTAATATGGTCAAAACTAGCTCAAAAACAAGTAAGAATGTCGGTCTAGCCCGACTGTAATTTTCTCTGTACCTGCGGTAGCAGCGCTGCTGAACTACATAAGTATCGTTCAGCCTATCTTTATCATTCCGAGGTTTACACACCTTTGCAGATCGTAAAATTTGTACTCTATTCTATTCTACAAATATGTACATACATAAGAGTGACAGCAACGACGCACAAGCTAATGTATGCTTGTGAGCACGCCCAGAAACAACAATTCAACAACGTCCGATAAACAAAAAATTTTTCAATTAACTATTAACTACATTGTGATGGTCCTACCAAATGCTTCGCAGCTCATAGTCGGCCTCAACCTGATCGCAGCGAACAAAAACAATCATCCATTCATAAAGACGTCATATCAGAGTGCAAGGAGCTTCTTCAGCCTGGTCCAGTCCAATCCACCTTGTCAAAAAGAGACCGGTGAATGGCGGATCTACACTCATAAAGCACACACGTTCAATTCACTGCATCGACGACATCAGCTACAGACGCACAGCACAGCTGTGGCAGTTCCACTTCATCCAGCTCCAATCCCTGATCCAGTTCATCCGACGTCACTAACAATTATCGATACTCGATAGAACCGCGCCTTTTTATACTTACAATTCTAACTCACACACACACACACACTTAACTGTATGCCATTCTGTGATATTACTTCTTACACGCAAAACCAGACACACCCGAATCTAAACCTAATCTGTGTTTTACATTAAATATTCAAAGTGGAGATTGACACAACCAATTGGCAATCCAGCAAGCTAGCGCTGCGGCAGCTTGCTTTCTATTGGTTATAACTTGAGTATAGTTAATCCGATTTTTATCATCAAATAATCTTGATTAACAAAATAACTTCAAAGGGAGGGACAGACGGAAATCAACTCAGCTCTTCATGCTGATCAAGAATATATATACTTTATGTGGCCGGAGATGTTTCCTTCAATGCATTACAAACATCAGTTTAAGACTCCACGTCACACACTGCAGACGTGCCCTGAAGACGTAGACGAAGAAATATATCGGAAAAAAGAAACATAAAAATTGTTTAATTTTCTATCATCCTGACCTCGAGCCGGAAACATACATCTACAACAGGACAATATTAATATACCATCAAGACAATGTATATGGGCATTTCCAAACTGACGTGAAGTTACGTTCGTACAAAAAAATCTTTTTAAAAAATATAAAAATCTTGGATTTTTAAAAAGATTGTTCTATATTTGGGTAGCAATTAAGTAGCACTATAATCAGCAAAAACAATGACACCAATCGATCATAAGGAGTTAAAGATATAAGCAAACATATATGCTGGCGTGACGTTACATAAAACCGAAGCGGGTTATGACTTGTTTTAGAAAAATGTAAAATTCTGCGAATTAGGCAAAGCTTTTTTTTTTAGTATGATTTGAAATTATACAAGTTTATTTTCCAGGTTATTTTATTCAAAAATGTTTGCCCAATTTTTTTTTTATTTGCATAAGTATCTGACGTTTCGTTACTTAAATTTCCTCATTACATTTATGTTAGTTTTGTTATAATATAAAGCAAAAACTTACAGTTAATTGCAGTCATATGTTTCTTTTGGTGTCTTCTGCATTATTTTTTAACTCTTTGTACCCTTAGAAATAGTTTAGAGACCAAAAATCAATGCAATCTAAAGTCATTTTTATGACAACAAAACGTATCCAAATGAGAAAAATGGCGCTTGCGCGACTTTCCATTCGAAATCTGGAAATGGGCTATGAATATATTTAAAATTAGCTCATATTAGTTCATTTTGATTATTTCTCTATGAAAAAATGATTAAAATTGTGCTTTTAAGTACTTTTCATTTTTTGGTCTCGGTGGACTTTTCTGTGGAAATGCACATATATAAGGGTATAAAAAACTAAATATGTGTCTTGTTTTTAGAAAAGTTATGAACAAAAACATAAATTATTGACCTTGAGCCTGCTAAAAGTTCTATGATTGATATCACAAGGCATCAATATTAGACTTTTTCCTGTATATTGAAGGGTCGGTGGTGATTCTAGATGATTTTCGTAGTAATTTGAGCTTAAGATACAAAAAATGCCTTATTTGATTCTTTTTATACGCGTTTTGTGGAGAACCTATACTTTTGTTTTGACTTTCTTTGATATTATCAGAAAGAACTACTCCTTAACTTTGAAATAAACTATCCCAAACAATTCTACGATTTTTTTCCCATGAAGATAAACCGTTTTTAGTAATTGTATCCGAGTTGACAAAAACCCAATATATTGCAATGGGTTTTGTTGCAAATTTTCGTTAAAATTCTATACAAATTACTAGCCGGTTGTACTGTTTCTGCAAGGTATACTTTTGTGCAGTAGACAGTTTTGTTATTTATTTAGTTTATTTTTATCGAGACTATGTTTTACAAATGACATCTCTTCGCTTTAAAAAAATCGTACAATTCTTTGGGATAGTTTGTTTTAAAGTTAACAATTAATTAATTACGATTATATCAAAAAAAAGTCAAAACAAAAGTATAGGTTCCCCACAAAACGCGTCGGAAAAGGGTTAAAGTTGGCATTTTTTGCAACTTTATGCTCAAATTATTAAGAATCTCGACGTGATGGACCATTTCTGAAAACAGTTTCGCGTTCAGCACACGAAAATCGTCTGGAATCACCACCAACCCTTCAATATACTGGACCTTGTTGCCTAGTGTATTCAAAGAGGTCACTAAGCCGTTACAGATTTGCGTGTAACTTTGAAAATAGTAGCCGGATTGAATTAAAATTTTATATTCGATATTTTATTTCAAATTTATTTAAAATTCTAGACGAGACTAGGACTAGAATAAACTAGGTTTTTTTTCTTAAAGAATTGATTAAGTGTGTGGTCTCAATAGTTTTCAAAGAGCTTGAAAATTTTTAAATTGAAATATGTTTAGGCTGTAAATCGGTTCTGAACCGAACCCCGAGGAATCGGTTCGATACGCTTCATTTGGGTCTCTTTAGCTGGACCCTGAACCGAACCTTTAATATTAGTTATCTACCGGTAACTGAACCCGAACCGAAACCCCTCTTTTTCGACAAAGGTTCGGTTCAAACCATCAAGAATTATATGACTGTTAAAAATAGTTTTATAGTACAAGAAAATATGCATTATTAATTAGAGTAGTCAAGATGTGAAATTGCAAAACAAACATCGAATACTTGTAACCATAGACATAAAGGCTACCTTCTAATATCAATAACGTTGGCCCTTTGGGAAGTCGTTGTAGAATTTAATCCATTTGACTATGTGACGCGTTCTCCTGAACAAAACTATGTCTCAGTTGTTACCGTAAACAGCGGCAAAAAGAAGTTAGCTAACATTAGGTCAGTGAACCGAACATTGGGTTCAAAACCCCCAACCCAAACTTTAGAGATTTTTCAAAGCAGGGATGCCCAGGCAATAATCAGTTTTCTCTCTCTATTTCTTGTGGTTTTTGTTGCTTCAAAAATATTTTCTTCATTTGCAAAGGTGTTTACGCCGCCGTAAGGTGGTTCTGGGAAAATCTGTTTTAGAGTATTATAGCCTTGCATTATATGTACATATATCGGAAAACGTTCTAGAATCAAGTATATCGGGGGGTATATGTATATATATGGATGTGAATATGTACAGATATATCGATATTTTAGTGTTTAGGTATCGTAATCGAGTGATGGTTCCACAGTAAATAGAGAATGGAAGATGACGAGACGGAGAGTGAAACGGAATAGATTGTAGAAGATGGATAAAGCCAGACGCTGAAGAAACTAAACCGTATAGAGACAATTTGTAAATAGAAAATAAATATCAGCCCTACTTAAATTCTAATAAGTTCTTACTTTTCAAATTAATCAGTTAACGTAACTCCCCCTCTTGAAATTGTCTAAAAATTACATTCTTTAATTCTTAGTAAGAAAATTTCTTATATAATATTTAACTTAAATATAATAAATAAAATAATTTAAGTGACCAATTGAATAACTTTTAAAAACAACTCCACAATCTTAGGGTGTCACACAGTAAGGTCTAAAAAGCCTTTTGCCGCTCAGGAAATTGTCAAGTGGCATGTGTGTGTGAATATGTGTGTATTCTCACTTGGTATTTGTGTTAAACCAAAAATTAATTAGCGTGAAAAGCATTATTGAAAAGTAAAGCAAAAGCATTTTGCCAAAAACATTTACCAAAGGTCCTCTCACATAGAGGACGATTGCTGTTAAGGGTTGACGGAAGGAGGGGGGGGTTGAGGGACAAAAACTTGCATTAGTTTTATACATCTATATGCAAATCGCAAGCTGAGCTCATTTCCTCAGCAGCTTCCACACATGGCAGGCAGTCGCTGTTTTAATTTGATTTAGAAGCAAAACTTGCTTTTTGCCAATACTTCATTAAAATTCTGCAACAACAAAATAAACTTGGGCCAAGTATAAGTTTTTGGCGCGCGCTACTTGAAACCTCAATTACAACAGGGGGGGGGGGGAGGGTGGGAGCTAACGTTCCCATTTATACGAATATATTTCCTATATCCTCAATCCGCAGCCCTTAGGCAGGCAACGAGTGCTAGGATTTCACTTGAAAACTGCAATCAAGTGAATTTTGATATGTATGTATGTAGGGGTATGCATGCCAGTGTGTGTGTGTGTGTGTGTGTATGAAAACTTCATGGGTTTAATAATCAAACCATTCGATGGTTAAAATGTTGCTCGAGCCCCATCGAGAGCAGCACACCGGGGAAAGGGTTGCTCTGGAGTTTCCTCTACTTGTTCGTCATTTCCTGTACAATTTTATTATATTTCATACATAACTGTGACTCTGTGTGAGTCAGTGTGTGTGTGTGTGTGCGTGATATGAAAGGATAACAACAAATGGCAGCAAAAAAAAAAAAAAATACAAATACAAATACAAATCGTTGGCTACATTATGAGAAATATGGCTCATTGAGGGGCGAATATATTTGCTCATATGTTTGTTGCATTTAACTTTCTCTGAGTGTGTGTGTGTGTGTGTGAAAAAAATGTTCAACGAATGCTGCCAACAGTTCAATAAAATTTTTACCATTAAGCTTGAATAATTGCCATACAGGATGTAAGTGCAAATTAGCGTAGCAATATTAGAAAATATTTTACTAATAAAGTTTTCAAGAGACTTTTCAAACTGTAATTAAAAAGTGCAATGAGGTAGGATTTAATGAGATTTTTTATACTCAATCTCAATCAATCCAATAAATTGAGAGAAAGTCGGTAAAATTTGATGAATATGACGACGTTATGTACCCTGTAACCTGGCTATATTTATGTTATTTACATTAATGTTATTACAAAAGGTGACATGTTTATGGATTAGTTTGTGTCTAGTGAATATGATATTTAACAGTATGCGAGGATCGTTCTCGACTCCCGACAGTATGTGTGTGTTATACCCCTGACACCAAACTCTTTTCTAATTCTCCTGCCCATCAATTAAACATTTTTTCTATTTTTATTTTTAGTCTCTGTTTTGTTTTAGCCTTCGTTTGCACTTTCCAGACTAATTGCCCCGCAATCGCGTTTGGCCAATCACAGCACAAAAAAACTTTATTTTTTTTTTTTTTATCATTGTTTTGCAGTTAAAACTGCAGCAGTAATTTAAAACAAAACAAAAAATAAACTTTTTTATTGCAAAAACACAAAAACACACACAACGCAGGTAAAAATGTTGTTCAACGCAATCAATCGACAAAATAATGCGTTAACTTTTGCAAAAAAAAAAAAAAAACACAGAAACAAACAACAACAAACCACACGCAACTTTCAACATAACAAAACAACATGACCAACTTTTTGCACAGCTCAAAATAGTCGGGGGGGGGGAAACAGCGATTAGAAAAAAATTATTGCATACGCCGAGGCGCTGCCTAAGGCTGGCCATAACAAACACACACACAAAAGTTGAAAATATACACACCAAATACAAGCACAGAGAGATATGTGCACGCATTATATGGAGTTCGACTTCTGTTGCAGACTGCAACCAAATGTAGCCAATTTATTTGTGAAGGTTGGCGGTATAAAACGCACGGAAATCATGAATTTAAATTTGATTACCAAACATTTTGGGATTTGTGCTAGAAAATATTCAATTGCCACAGCGGGAAAAGTGCTTTTAAGGGCTTGGCAAGTGGAGTGGCTATGATGAACATATCCCTGATATCATGCCAAATCAACAAAAATACTCGGAACTGGTCGAATTCGGCTGAAATACAGAAGCGCATTGGTGGTTACATCTTCGAAGCACAACGGTTTAGGCAATTGGTAAAGGAGGAATTTATTTAGTGGAGATAGAAACTAGCGCATTTGACGAACTGTCTGGGTATTGGGAAAGACCCGGGAAGCACGGTGTAGTAGTCTGGGAAGTGGAGGGGACTGTCATCAAAACAACGGCAGTATACTAAATCAGGGCTGCTCTGATTCGCTGCTTTGAACCGAAATGTTTGGAAATTTTAGGTTCGTGAATTTTGGGAAAAGGTTTTGGTTTGAAGCTTGATTCGTCCCAAAATTTTACACAAAAACTTTCTTTGTTTTCAATGAAACCGTCCGCATAACTTCGTATTTATAAGTTTTCTATGCTTATTCATAATTCCACTTAGTTTGATGAAAATCAAACAACCATAGTATAGAATAGCTGCCATAGAACTAACTGGGAAAAGTAAATTAAATATCATTTAATTTTTATACCCTTGTTGAGGGTATATTAAAATTGTCCAGATGTTTGTAACGCATAGAAGGAAGCATCTCCGACCACATAAAGTATATATATTCTTGATCAGCATGATGAGCTGAGTTGATATAGCCATGTCCGTCTGTCCGTCTATGCGATCTCCTACGTCAGCTTAAAAGCTATCCTAACCAAACTTTGCACGAAGTCTTTTGGTACAAAGACGCTGCACATTTATCGGAACCGGCCGGATCGGATGACTATGGCATATAGCTTCCATAGGAACTATCGGTCGAAAAAGTAGTTTTAGTGATAAAAACTTTTATGTCTGCAACGCGAATGTCCCCAAACCTCGTATTTTTTAGTTTTGTATGATTTCACATAATTTAACCAAGTTTTATTAAAATCGGACAACTATATAGTATAGCTGCCATACAAAAGATAGTTCTGAAAACAAGTCTTAGTAGAAAAAACTTTTTTGTTTTCAATGCTATCGCTCCCAAACTTGTTATTGGTTAATATTTTATGCTTTCACACAATTCTGCTTAGTTTGATCCAAATCGGATGACTATAGAGTATAGCGGCCATAGGAACGATCGGTCGAAAAAGTAGTTCTTGTGAGAAAAACTTTTTTGTTTTCAAAGTAAACGTCATCAATCCTCTTATTCATCAGTTTTCTATGCTTTTACATAATTCCACCAAGTTTGATGAAAATCGGACATCTATATAGTATAGCTGCCATACAAAAGTTAGTTCTGAAAAAAAGTCTTAAGGCCTGTTCTGAGAAGCGCGGAAAATTTAGCTCGCTAAAATGCACATAATAAATTTAGCATCCACATAAATTATTAGTGAGCCCATATATAAGTCAAAGAGACCAAATACAGAAACGGCCACACTGGTAGTCAGCTGTTTTGTTTTGTTTACAAACAAAAGTTGAAAGTGTTTTTTTTTTCAAAAATAGTTTAATTAAGCTGCGCAACAGGAACACAGATATGTATGTTGATGGAGGTAGCGGCATCAAATTCCAGTTTAAGGCGTTGGGCGAGGATTCAATTATTGCCCGTTTGAGAGACACTTGGAGTAGGTGCAGATCGAGGAGGAGGCCTACAAGTCTATTTTACGGATATTGGGAGATGATATGCGTCCTGCCATCGTCTTAATGGGGTCGAGCATGTCGTCAACAAGGCTGATCTGTTTGAGATGTCGGGCATAATCCCTGGCTACTACTTGAAGAATTATTTGGAAGTCTGTCGTTCGGGCAACGGTAATCGTTTGGAGAAGTGTGTACAAGAGATTGGGTCATCCGCCTACAGTGTGGGTCAGCTGAAGCAGTTTGTGGAGTACATAGTGCTTCATGCGGCCCTGACGAATGCCCAGATATGCGACAACATGGGGGGGTAGCACTTTTGATGCTTGGTTCAAAGTTGGTTGAATATGCATTTCTTTGTAGGAATGCTGCTATCGTCTCCAGGACGGCGGCTCGGAGTATCTGCAAATCATGGATTTGGGCTGTGCCATCATTTTGGCTCTCAAGTGAAAAGCAATGCTAAAGATTGGAAAATATATTTTTAGTTTTCATACAAAATTATTGTTTTATTTGCCATAAATTCAAAATCCTCCTCCTGGCGTTCACGTTTGACAGCCACGTCCACACCGCTGGAGCTGGCAGTGCTGCCCACAGCAGTCGCATCGCTATCCAACTCTATTTTTAGCTGGTCCGCAATAGTGGTAAACTTGATGACCGGGTTGGATGTCACCACCTGTTTGTTTGGCATCCACCGAGCTCGGACGCTTGCGTCCGTTGGCATAGGAGACGATTTTAGGGGTATGGCACTCCAGTGCTGATTTCGTAACTTTCTTGGGCTGATTTGTGGCCCTTAGCTAATAGTCTCCTCGGGATTGAATCTCTCGGTGCGTTTTCTTTTGGGTTCATGTTTCCCGTGTATTGTCGATTTTGACGTCAAAAAAATGAGCTGCTTATATTTCCGCCATGGCATCAGCTGTTCATTCAATCCACTCACGACCCACACCGCTATCGATACGTCAACTATCGATAGGCCAATTGTCTATTTATTTAGCGCGTCTCAGAATACAGAATCAAAATTTCGCCGCGGAAAGTTTCCGCCACTGGTTTTTTTATATGGAGTGCGTCATAAAAATTTATTTTCCGCGCTTCTCAGAACAGGCCTTTAGTAGGAAACACATTTTTGTTTTCAATGCTATCGCTCCCAAACTTGTGACACAATTTTAAACTCAAAAAAGTCGATAGCGTCGAGACCAAAAAATTCTGAAACGTTATGATGGTAGTATAAAAACCCTGTCTGGGTGTAATCTGATTAGTTGCTGTTTTCTTTTTACTGCACTTTGAACTTTTCAGCTTCAGAGTAGGACTAACGAATCCATATCTCGTAAACTATTTTGAATTTCGCTTTTAGATCTTCAACAAAGTTGTTGCTCTTGGTTTGACCTACAAAACATTTCTTTGTAGCAAATCAAAAAAATTACATCTTCATACTCAAAATTACAAAAGTTGGCCAAAAAAGCCAAGTTTTGACCACTTTTCTACAGTTTTTCAACTTCATCTTGAAACCCGTTTCAGATTTGGCCAAGTAGTTCAGCACAAAGTTGTAGCTTTGACCAAAATAAACAAGCCGTAAGAACGAACTAACTTCATTTAGTTACTCTTTCATATAGTTATAGGCCCAGAAGCACGTACAACTGTCATAAAAACTCGATAAAACGAACATTTTCGGTAAAAATGTAAAAAAACTAAAAATTTTTTAATTAGAGTTTTAAAGTTATGTTTTTTTACTATTTTCTTGATTTAATACCAAACAATCGAAATTTTTGACTGTGTCAGCCAATTGGTACCAAAAATTGTCATTTTTCGAGTATTGGTTCCAATTCTACATGCTTAAGGGCCTGTATCTATACGAAGGAGCAATCGAATGAAGTTGGTATGTTCCAATTGTATGTTTATTTAAGTCCAAGCTACGTTTTTGTACTGCACTGCTTAGTCAAATTCGTTACAGTTTTCTAGACAAAGTTGAAAAATAGTACAAAATGAGTGGAAATTATGATGATTTTAAGACATTTTTTTAATTTTGAGTATAAAGATGTGACTTTTTGGACTTGCTACTTAGAAATGTTTTGTAACCTAAGCCAAGAGCAACAACTTCCTCTAAGACGTCAAAACGAAATTCCAAATAGTTTACGAAATATGGAGTTGCGAATCCCTATCAGAAGCTGAAAACTTTAAAGTGCAATAAAAAGAAAAAGGGCAGCTAACCAGATCAAACCCAGCGAAGGTTTTTGTACTACCATCATACCCTTTCATAATTTTTTGGTCCCGACTCTATCAACTTTTTAGTGTTGCTCAGTGTTATACACTGGTCGACAAAATTATTTTGACTCTGACATATTCATACATACATATTCATATCCTAAAATTTTGAAATTTTTATCGGATACAGATATAAGGGTAAGATTTCAATATAACACAATCAGCTGCTTGGGTAAGAAAATATAAATCCAAATGGGGGATATTTTGAAAAGATTTCAAAATTGATTTATTCCCTGCACAGGACCTCAAAGTTGAAAAGAATGATTGATCGACAAGTCGATCGACTGAGTAAAAAATTGACTAACGAACAGGCTTATTCTCTGATTGCTATATGGCTGAATCAGCTTTGATATGAAAGGGCTGGTACTGATATCATGGCTGCTTTTACATGATTTTTCAAAATTAAAGTAACATAAACTACGTTTATACACACAAAATTCATCATGATTAATGCCCTTCAAAGTATGCAAACTATTTATTTATAAAACGTTCTACTTGAACGCAAACATTGATAGCCAGTTATGGCAGCTGTAAGCTCTGTAGTGTACTGTAAATTCATTCAGATTGTCGGACCATTAATAGGTTTACAATATCATCTTGTGTTGAGCCAAATATAAAATAAATATAATTCTGAATCATTTCCTTATTAAAAGCATTGCATACTTTAAAGGGCATTCATCACAATAAATTTTGTGTGTATAAACGTAGTAACAGACAGGGTCTACTACTTCATAACGTGATTTCGGTACTAAACTCATTTATAAATTTTACAGCTTACTAGTGTGGCAGATCTCTGGATGAGATCAAATGTCACTTAAGGGTTGACTCCACACAGATTTCTTCATATATAAATTAACCACACAGAAGCATTTCCAAATTAGTTCCCAAACTATTTAATTACTAAAACTCAACCTATCGCTGCACAGTCCACTTCAATCTGATCTCCCACTTTTAACACGCACTCAGCTAATTTTAATTAAATGCATAATCTGACCAGCAAAAAAAAAAATGTTATATTCAATTATGACCAATTAAAATGTAAACAAAAAACTCTGGCAAACCAAATGGCCAGCTGCGTTGGCCAGTTTCAGTTTTGGTGGGGTGTCATAAATTGCGGCACCTAATAAATTGACACTCTGTCATTGTGCGGCATTTACAGTTTATGTGAAGCCAACACTGGGCTGGACTCCAAATGCATCCCTCGCCACACACGGGTTTTTTTGTGTGCGCCTCGTTGCGAGGCTGCATGCAACAATTGTGTGTGTGTGTGTGTGTACAAAATAATAAAAAAAAGCAAATGCAAAATTCTGAGAGGGAGGGTGATGGCTGTTGCTGTGGTCGAGTTGCGGTGCAACGCAGCGTTTAAAACGGTTTTCCAGTCATTTTTTCACATCATTGATTGCTTATTAGATTATAAACCGCGCGATTGACTGGGCAGGTTGGATGCTTTTTATGCCTGGCACGTGCTTGATGCTTGTTGCACTTTTAACGTAACGTGAAATGTGTTGCCAACAAACAATAACAAAGGTAAAAAAAAACCACACACACACATCTGTTGCAATTTGTGTGCGCCCAAAAATAGGCAAAATATTTGAAAAAAAGAACCAACGCATATGATTTATAACTGGGCAAATATTGAATATAAAGCTGTGAAAGAGTAACTAAAATTGTAGAGTTTTTTGTTGCTGGTTAGTCAATAAATTTTTGGCTAGTTAAGTCAGCTCTTAATTAATGGATGTTTTTATTAAAGTTGAAAATGGTGGGAAATTGATTGTAGTCTTTGAAATTATGTAAAAATAGTCGCCATGAGGTGAATATGTACTTATATATAGATATTTTTAAGAAATCGGATGATGATCATACTATAGTAGATGGAAGACGACGCACTATGGTCCCAAATCCCAAAAAGCTGGCCAAAGTAGAAAAAAAAATATTTTTTTGAGGGAATTTTTATGGTTGGAATAGTTTTAGTGGTCCATCTAGATTGTATAAGTGGTAAATGTCCCTAACTGGCTCAGGTATGAACTCCGTTCGTGAGCGTGCCTTATCGAAAATAACACAACGTTCAGAAGCGTATGGAATTGCGAAAAGTTAACCGATTTGGATTTAATAAAATGGATTCTATTCCAGAAAGTAAGTACAATTTGAATGTATTGCTCGAAATTATTATAAACAATGCATGAAATAGTGAGTCAATAATAAAAGTTTTTTTCTTAGTCACATACTGAAAAGTCGTGTTAGAAAAAGCAATAAGTCAAAAGATCCATAAGATCCCATTTGCAAACAAAATAGAAATTGTTGTTTAGACACTTCTTCAAAACATATACAAAAATTAGCTGCTAATAGCTGCTAGTTCAGTCTCGGTGTCGATTTTTGTGCGATAATGCGTGATTTTTCTGCATTTTTTTGTAATTGTCGTGACAAAATATATATACACTGCTCGACAGCACTCTCCCCCAATTCACCAAACCAACTTTTTCTAAAGTATTTTGGTCCGCTGAGCATGAAAAAAGAAGAAGAAGAGTTATCGAGATATCATCGATAAACGGGTTTTTCGAAGTTTTCCGAAGCTGCCTCCACTTAAGCACGCATAATTTTTTTTGTTTTTGCACCGATTGAAAAGTTGTAAAGAAATTTAAAAAGAAAAAACCTGGCCGAAAGTTTCGTTTCCAGACAAAAAAGTGATAGGGTGAGTGCTTTTAATGCTAAGGGCATAAATGTAGAAAAAAAGGTAAATTTTTTTTTGCAAAATTTAGAAAATTTATCGAAATTAAAATGCTTGTAAATGCAAATGAGTAATCGAAATTTACTTTTTTCTGTTTATGTTTTCTGAATTTTGACTTCGAATTCATAACCAGCAACCCCAAAAACCCCTGGGTACAAACTTTCAGCCAAATCAAATACGTTTTTGAGAAATTGTTCGCCCTATTGGATCCGCCATTTTGTTTTTCTGAATTTTGACTTCGAATTCGTAATTAGCGACCCCAAAAACCCCCGAATACAAACTTTCAGCCAAATCAAATACGTTTTTAAAGAAATTGTCCGCCATATTGGATCCGCCATTTTGTTTTTCTGAATTTCGACTTCGAATTCGTAATCAGCGACCCCGGAAACCCCCGGGTACAAACTTTCAGCCAAATCAAATACGTTTTTAAAGAAATTGTCCGCCATATTGGATCCGCCATTTTGTTTTTCTGAATTTCGACTACGAATTCGTAAGCAGCGACCCCAAAAACCCCCGAGTACAAACTTTCAGCCAAATATAATACGTTTTTTGAAGAAATTGTTCGCCCTATTGGATCCGCCATTTTGTTTTTCTGAATTTTTATTTCGAATTCGTATTCAGCGACCCCGAAAACAGCCGGGTACAAACTTTCAGCCGAATCAAATACGTTTTTAAAGAAATTGTCCGCCATATTGGATCCGCCATTTGTTTTTCTGAATTTCGACTTCGAATTCGTAATCAGCGAGCCCAAAAACAACCGGGTACAAACTTTCAGCCAAACTAAATACGTTTTTAAAGAAATTGTCCGCCATATTGGATCCGCCATTTTGTTTTTATGAATTTCGACTTCGAATTCGTAATCAGCGACCCCGAAAACCCCCGGGTACAAACTTTCAGCCAAACCAAATACGTTTTTAAAGAAATGGTCCGCCATATTGGATCCGCCATTTTGTTTTTTTTGAATTTTCACTTCGAAGCGACTCCGAATACAAACATCCCCCGGGTACAAACATTCAGCCAAATCAAATACGTTTTTGATAAAATTGTCCGCCTTATTGGGTCCGCCATTTTGTTTTTTCTGAATTTCGACTTCGAATTCGTAATCAGCGACCCCAAAAAACCCCGAATACAAACTTTCAGCCAAATCAAATACGTTTTTAAAGAAATTGTCCTTCATATTGGAACCGCCATTTGGTTTTTCTGAATTTCGACTACGAATTCGTAATCACCGACCCCGAAAACCGTAGGGTACAAACTTTCAGACAAATTAAATACGTTTTTCGACTTTTGGCCAGCTTTTTGGGATTTGGGACCACTGTGCGACGAGACCGAGTAGTAGTAGAAAACTGTATAGTAGACACTAAAGACAAACCGTAAAGAGACAAACATATGAAAGCCAAAGTGATCGCTTAGTAAAAGCGTCTGTAAATAGAAAACCTTTTAAATATAACAAACAGCAGCCATAAGCAACAGAATTAATTACAACAAATTGGTAAACAAACACCTTCAAATAAAAAAACCATAGCCGAAATTCGGGCTGCGAATTTACAACATTAGGAATTCTTATGTCTTTATTCGCCGATTGAAAGAACTAACTGGATGTGAGAATTTGGATGAGAGAACTTGGTTATTCTCGAAACAGCGAACGTTGTACGGACATACCCAATTGCTATTCCAAAAATGTTGTAATTAATATCTATTGATTTGTGTTGGTTATAAAGATTTATACTCAACCAGAGACCTCGAGCTAGCCAGCTGTAACTTTGACTAAAATACTTTTAAAATAATTTTGCAAGCTACGCGGTTTTTTTTGGTCCATTTAAATAAAAATTAGATAGCCTATGTTCAAGTCCAGGTTATCAACTATCTGAGTGCCAAATTTCATCCGAAACTGTTAAGCCATTTGTGCGTGATTGAGTAACAACTGGGCAAACATACAAACACACAAACATACAAACTCTCACATTTATAATATTAGTAAGATAACAGTATCAAAAAAAGCTAAAATTTCCTTCAGTATTGCCACTTTAGCTATTTAGTTGCTAGATTTAGCAATTTTGAAAGTGGAAACGCTATTAATTTTTTGAAATTGCTATTAGCTCCAAATCTAGCAACTTTTAAATTATGTTAAGCTATTTTGTTACTTTTGAATCGTAGTGCAAAATTGTGTCTAATAGTTTCCATTTTACGATAAATGGAATACAGCTAACGCCAAAGAATAACGTAAAATACCTTGGAGTAGTAATCGAGAGTAAACTGTCATGGAGACTCAATGTGGAGGAAAGGGTAAGGCAATCATAAAGGCAACCAATGCGCTATATGCATCCCAGAAGATGCTAAGCAGCACTTGGGGCCTATCACCAAGTCTAACGCACTGGCTCTTCATCTCAATAATACGACCGATACTACTACATGGCATATTGGTATGGTGGCAAGCCACGGAGAAGTCCACATATCTAAAGCTGATGGAAAAGGCCCAGCGGCAGGCATTAGTCTGCATAACTGGGGCGCTGAGGTCCACTTCAACAAAAGCACTCGAACACATCCTAGGAGTCAACCCCCTGGACATCCAAGCACGCTTCCTTGCACAAAAGACGGCCCAACGCCTTTTTATGCGGCAGGCACCATGGCGCTACAAAGCTATGGACACAGCATGGTGGGTAGAGTGATCAACAGTAGCACGGACTACATGATCCCAAAAACCAACTTCACAGGTGCATCAGCATTACTGGGACCAGAAGACTGGCGTACAGGACTGGCCCAGGAAGCAATGCACCTATTTACAGACGGCTCCAAGATGGCCTCAGGAGTCGGAGCCGCTGTATACTGCGATGAGCAAGCATTGAGGCTCTCCTATAAACTGCCAGACCACTGCACCATATTCCAGGCGAAACTCTTCGCCATAAAGAAAGCAGTGGAATTGGCAGAACAATACGCACCAAACAACCAAATAAACATATACGTTGACAGCCAAGCGGCAATCAAAGCAATGCAGAGACACACCATTAACTCCAAAAATGTTCTGGCAAGCAGGGAGGCAATAGATTCCCTCAGCATCTCTAGAAAGCTGCAAATCTACTGGATTCCCAGCCACCGGGGCATTGATGGAAACGAAATGGCTGACAGTCTTGCAAAAGCCGGAACCGCACTAAGCCAAGACGCAACACTAAACATATCTATCTCCGTACAGACGCTACACAGCAAGATGGAGGAGATAGCGGAGAATGATGCAGAGGAAAAATGGAAGAACACAACCGGCTGCAGAATCTCAAAAATCATGTGCAAGGCAAGAGACAAAAAACTCACGCACTATATGCTACAGCTCCAAAGAAGAGACTATAGACTGCTTATAGGCATACTAACTGGTCACTGCCTAGCAGATGCTCACGCCAAAAAGCTAGGAATCACGACAACGGACATCTACAGGAAACGTAAGGAACCTGGAGTCGTCGAAACTCTGGAACACCTCATCTGCAGCTGCCCAGCGATCGCTAAGACGAGATTAAGACATCTGCACTCCCCAAGTCTCACCTCTCTTGAAGAGGCGGCAAGGAGGTCTCCCAAACAACTATCGGCATTTGCCAAAACGTCAAACATCCTCTTGGATTTCTAGTGGTACCCAGAAAAAGTCACCTGGCCTCACTAAGGACCGTAAGGTCTATGTGTGGTCCCTACAAAGGGCCAGCCGGAACTACCTACCTACCTTTCCTTTTAAACTTAAACATTCTATACAACAGAACTTCCCCTCAGGACAACCATAGAATAAAAAACATACATTCATTGTATTTCATTATTGGTATTGGTGCTTTTCATTGTGAGTATTGGCGAGTGCTCTGTCGTATGCTGCTTTTGGGCATGCCTGGTATAATATTTGGTACAACATAAGAAATCAGAGATGAATTAAGGCATAATCATTAGAAATAGTTCTAAATCAGGGCTTAATTTAGTACTAATGCCAATGAATACGTTGAACCTGATGAGGATTAAATTGCTCAACAGAATACATCTGCAGACGTTAAATGCTATTTTAAGCAGGCCTGTAAGCTCAACTTCTGTTTCAACTTCGATTCGAGGGTAACCAATGGTTAATGTTTGGAAATTTTAGGTTCGAGTTTTTTGGGAGAGGGTTTTGGTTCGGTTCAAGTTTAAATTAAATAGAAATGCAATTTATGTGATTAATATTCAAAATGATATTCAGAATTTCTGTACTTTTGATCGGACAAAGTAAGTTTTAAGGCCCTATCAACTTAAAATTCATTGGAAGACAGTTGTATGAAATACTTTGGCTATCGTCAAAACATAGCCATAACTTTCGTCATCTTCTGAACGTGTTAAATCAAGAATCTAAAAAACGGATCTTATTGTGGGTGCCGATTTTATTGTTTATTTTAAAAGATTTTCTAAAATTTGTAATAAGAATCCATCCATCCAAAAGATTAGATTCGTAACAAGTTTTGGTTCAGCATTTTTCTTCCACTTTGGTTTGGTTTTTTTGAAGTTTTAACTTTTGGCAACCTGTTTTAGTCACTTTTTGTATTTTTAGCTATTTCTAGCAATAATTTTTTGCAAATTTAGCAACTTTCGCAACTCATATACTGGCAACACTGATTTCCATCGAACCCCACTTCAAAACTATTCAAATAGTTGCCATTTTTGCAGCTTGTTTGCTTCTGATACCCGTCAATTGTTGTTCTTGTAGGTACAAATATGCATTTTGCCATTTTTAATAATTTATTAAATTTTATTGCACAACAAACGACGATGACGATGACGATGGCGATGGCGTCGTCGACGAGTCAGTAAAATTGCTAAAACACACCAAATTGAGACTGCCAAGCTGCTTGTCAGTTTGTTGTCTTCCCAAACCCCCCCTCCCCCCCTATCCCCCTCTTCCCTACAAGGCTAAATTGCCGTTATATGGCCAAATTGCAGCAGGCGGCAAAGTGTCTTATACCCCAACCAACCCCCCCTTAGCAGGTATACACAGCCACGTTGAAGTTTCTGCCGCGCTGCTGTCTTATGAAAAATGCAAGCCGCATGCTGAATAATGCATTCTGAATTGAAATACATAATACTCATTTTGTTGCAACATTTGAATGTTGCACTGGGAATGGCAGCCATTTTCTAAGGCTAACTGGCAAAACTTTAAGCCAGACAGCGGCTTAATTGTTTTTCATATTTCACAAGAAGTCAACCCCCAAAGACACAACCCCCCCATCCACCACACCCACACTTACTTACCTCAAAATAAAAAAACTTTTGATATGCGTACATAAAATTTAAAATTAAATTTAGCTACGCTTCAAGGCAAATGTCGGGGTAGACATTTTCGCCATTTTTAAGCAGGGCAGACGACAGAGTAGAAAGTGCTGGAGATAAGAACGAGAAAAGACGGAGACCACACAAAAGGTAGCAAGCGGGCAAGGAGTTAATCAGCTAGCGAAGAAGGGGCTGAAGCGGACGAAAAAGCTAAGAATTGCAAATTTGTAGCTGGAGTTTTTTGGAGAGTGGGAGGAAGGGGAATGGCCTCATTAATTTGGCATTTTATTTCATTTTTTTAAATTTGATATTTTAATTCATTTATTAAAAGGCAAAATGGTGGAAAGATGCACATTTAGAAGAATAAATCAGTTCCGGAATTATATATGGAAAAAGGGGTGACAAGAGTATAAATATAAAGTGAGAATCAGGCGCAGTAGGAATCAATTAAATGAAAACTATATAAATTGGAGAGAGACAGAAAGGGAAGGGCAAAGAACGAATTTATACAGAAACCAGAGCTGCAAACCGATTTTGAAACGAACCGGTTGGAACCCGGAATTCCAGCTTTTTTTTTACAGTGAACCAAACCCTGAACCGAACCACGGTGACGAAAATAGTTGAACCCGAACCCGTTCCGGTCGGTCAAACCCGGCTATGAAATACATACTTTGCTCTTACTTCCAGTCAAACATATTAATTTGTAGTATACAAATTCAATGTAAAGAGAAAACCGATTTTTGTTTGTTTGTGTGAGTGTGCGTGTGGTCATTGCTGTATCAAGCACACGCGTGCGAGCGCTCAGGCAACATTGTTGATGCTTTTTAATTTGCCAGAGACATAGGAGAGAAAGAAGAGAGTCACATATGATGTTGTTGTTGCAGGTCTGCACGCGCCAACAACAAAACCTTCGTTCGGAAAGAAAGAGAGGAGAGCACGCATATGAAACTGTTTTTGTTTTGTATAATGCCGTGTTTGTATATGGCCGCGTTTTTTCGTATGCGCGCGGGCTATTTGTTGTTTTTGTGCACAATTCCAAGCGAGTTAATTTGCGACGCAGATTATTATGAGACTGACTGGCGCCAATTGCAGAAAAAAAATCTCAAAGCAAGGGTTTGCCCACCACTGATCTAAAGCGCCGAACACAAATTTTGCGACAAACGATATCTAGCGTTTTGGTGTATCGGGCGCTAAGCAAATTTGTGCATGCTTAAGCAAAAATATATACATACATACATACAGAAGCGAGTGTCGCGCGCCAAAAATTTGCCCAAAGAAGAATTGAAAACGAAAGAGACAAAAACATGTGTATACAAATCAGAAGTGGCACGCGCATTTCATTTTGTTTAAGAAGTTTGACTAAGGAGGTGCTTAGCAAAGACATCAAATTTAATATATACGAAATTTACATACAATGTGAGCACTGATAAATCAGAATGTCACGAATGTAAACTCAAGATGACCGGCCGTCATGCAGCTAATTTGATGCGGCACCTTGAACGAAAACATTAAAGCATTTTTAAACAAATTATTGTGAAAAAAAAGTTCCTAGTGTGGCAAACAAACACCAATCTATGCTCAATTTCGTGAGTGAAAGACTGATCAAAGTGAAAATCTCCAAAGAAGCCATATCGGATGCTTGTGTAGAGCTTATAACAAAGAATGGTCGGCCTTTGAAGATGCTTGAGGATTCAGGCTTCCGTAAAAACCATTGAGCCTTTGTGCAATGCCTTTGAGCCGCCACTTGCTAAAAACAGGCAAAACATTAGAGATGTAATTGCATTAAAAGCTCAACGCATACGAGAAAGCATAATCAATGTTTTGCAGAATCGGTAAGTTCAGGAAAAATATGTCTGTACATACATATCTACATTCATGCATACATACATGGCTAGCTATATATATATATTTGTATGTATGAATTCACTTGCATATATACATATGTATATATGTATGTACATACCAGAATTGCCAATTTAACTATTTTTCCCACCAGACATAGCTATTTTGTAAGCTCGAAAACTGGAGCCTGCAATTCTAGCTAATTATTTGACATTGTTTAGCTATTTAACAGTCGATATCTGGTGGGAAAAATATCTAAATTGGCACTGCTGATACATATGTATGTACATATGCCGAAAATCGATGTACATTTTTATGCATTCATGTGTATGTATATAGTTTTGCGCGTGTGATGTACTCGTGATATATATGTATGCAGTATTTGAAAGCCAATAAATGAATTGACAATCAATAAAGCATAATATTTTCTGTGTTATTTCAGATTGATATCCATCAAAGCCGATTGTGTTAGTCTTTTAGACCGGTCGATAATTGGCATAAATGTTCAAATTATTTTAGAGGGCGAACTGAAGATCTATACACTAGCAATGAAAGAAGTCCATAACCAGCACACGAGCGCCAATCTCACATCAATTATAGTCGACGTCTTACAGTCCTACAATGTATTTATGCATCAGGTGTACACCTATACAGTTGACAACGGAGCCAACATGGTTTGTGTGGGCGATATAATGGAAAACATTTGCAAAGCTGAACTGGATGATGCTGAGGGTGAATGCTGTTGCGACGCACACAGTATGATAGATATGGATTTACAGGATAATCAGATAACTACAATACTTCGATTGCCTTCGATTTCTTTAAAGAATTATATATTGATATGTCCAGAACTAGATTAGTTTGCAAAAAAACTACGAACTCCCACATGCCTTAATTTGTTGCTTGCAAGCAATTTAAAGAAACCAATTCTCGACTGTCTTACAAGATGGAACTCTACATTTAAAAGGTGCGAACGCTTACTCGGTCTCAAACATTTTTGCATTGAGCATTCGAGCGATATAAAATCGTTACATTTAAGCCAAGCAGAATGGCAAGAAGTAGATGCCGTTTTTTCAGTACTACGTCCACTGTATGACGCTTCCTTAAAGCTTCAGAAATCTGATTTCCTGCCTAGCGACTTTTTTGTTATCTGGTCGATGTTGTCCGACAGAGTCTCAAAATCACCAGGCAGGTTTAATGCCATTTTGTTAAAAATTCTAGAAAGACGTTCCGAATTTGTCATAAAATCTCCACCCATACTAGCCTCTCTGTTTCTAGATCCTCGATTCCAAAGTCTATTAAGTGATTCGCAAAAGCTAGAAGCCAAACAACACATTGGTAATATTTTTCATAGACTTCAAAGCTTAAACAGTGTTGAGGTTCCGAATTTGGCTTTGTCATTATCTATTTCAGAAGATGACGATGTAGAAAGTTATCTCCGCAATGTTAACGAACAGCAAAGTGTTTCAAAAAATAAAACGAATAATGACATCATTAGAGCCTTCGATGGCATTGATAGAGAACCGTCTAAATCCAACATTTTAAAGTTTTGGACATCTCATCAATGTAATCAGCTTAAAGCTGTTGCGCTAACTGTCTTATCAGTGCCATCCACTCAAGTCTCAGTTGAAAGAGCTTTTTTCAGCTTAAAATTTATTTTGTCTGATCAAAGAAGTAGCATAGACAGTCAACTACTCGAAGACATACTACTCATAAATTTAAATTAAAGATTAATATTACACTTAAGTAAACATAAATAAAAAAAAACTGACAATTTTTTTGTATATTAATAAAATTTATTGTTATTTTAAATATATTGGGTAAAACGTGCAACGAACCAAGGTTCGAACCAAAACCAAAACCCGAAAACCTCGAACCTCAAAATACCGAACCTTAACCGTTGGTAAATTTTGGTTCGAACCTGCAAACCGGAGGTTCCGAAAATTTTTTTGGGTTTGCAGCCCTGACAGAAACAAGTAAGAAAGTCGGTCAAGCCCGACTGTAATATACTCAGCGCTAAAAAGTAGCTCTGAAAGATATAATATAAACCATGTATCTACACCAAGAAAACATAATTGGCCTGCTAAACCTGCATGCGACGTGTAGAATTTTAATAACTAAACCGCGTGTAGAAAAGCCAAATGCTGCATGGGCAAGAGCAAATGCATGATCTTTGATTTCACTTACTTATAATAAAATCAGAATGAGAACAAAATTATTAAAAATTTCTTCAAGTTCTTTTCTTAGTAAACTGAATCGAACTTTGTCTCCCACCAAGGTACCAAACAGTCGCTCTCAACCAACTTTTTTACTTCTTTGATAATAATATTGAAACATTTATCAGACTTCAAAAAGGTTGTGTTTGGGTTTGCTGATTTTAAAATTGTAGCTAAATCAGGAACAGACAGATAGAGTCCAGTTCGAACTAAAACCACAAAGAGTATAAACTTTTGTACAATAATCAGCCTTATTTATAAATATTGCAAGCCGGCCTTGCCTTATATTTACTTGGCCCTTTTGATCCGTCCAACTTGGCCATCACTTTCAATGCACAGAACACACAGAAAACACTTTTCGTTAATCTATGCAAAAGTATTTTGCATTTTACTAGTAAAAGTGGAATAGTAGTGGGGGTTGTTGATGTTGTTGTTGTTGTTGTTGGTTGGTCGGTCGGTTGGGTAGGCCATTGTTGTAGCAGTTGGCTGTTAGCTAAACTTTATGGCTGTTTTGCTTGTTTTTGTTTGCGTTTTGTCCGTCCGTCCGTCCGTCCATCCGTCCGTTGGTTTGTTACTTTGGCTGGTTGGTCGCTGCTTTCGGTTGCCACTTTTCCAGGTCATAAGACGTTACCGTTCACCGTTCAACATTTCGTTCTATTTTAAAGACATTTCATGTTTTGTTGTTGCCGTCAGCCTTTGAGATTGGCACTTGATTGGCGTATATTTCCTGTTGCATATTTAAGTTTCAGTTTGAGGAGTAAAAATAAAAACAAAAACAAAAACCAAAAAAAAAAAACTTCACTTTTCGCCAAGTGCATTTCTATTTGTATAAAGGGCCGGAAAGACTTCAAAGGATGGGAAGGGGGGGTTGGTGGGTTGTTGTAAGACTTTAAATTATTTTTTAATTAAATAAATGAAATAAGTAAGAATAAACCGAAATGCATTGACATTTCATCTGTCGCGTAATTTATAATTTGTGTTGCCATTATGGTGGCCGAATCGTACATTACAAGCGATGGCAGAACGGCAGCTGCTTGGCATTGTTGTTGTTGGGCAGCAAATATTTCGCATTAATATGGCGGAAAATCCATAATCGAATTATAGCTCTGCGGCTCTTTTGTTTGCCATCTCATCTGTATGTATGTAAGTGTGTATCGCTTTAATTGAATCCTTAACACTTTTGAGCTACTTACGTCCAACACGCAGCATATGCGTAACTTGTTATTGTTATGTGCCCAGGGCTGGACACTCATATTTATACAAATGTACAAAAAAAAATATATATTTGCCAAATACGAGCTTTTTTTTTTACATTTGAATGCCGAATCTGAATGGCAAAGCTTGACAAAACTATTGTTTGACTTCTTAAGCCAGTAGCTGATGAAGGTGACGATTGCTTAAAAGCTTAAGATCTTTTACTAAATTTTTTGAATGCCAAATTGTATACACTTTTCTTGCGCACAGTAGTCGCAGCACTCTACCACTAAGCCACAGCCGCCTCGCTGATTTATAAGATGGATATCAAATTCCTCAAATAAAGATTTCTTGATTTCGAGCTTAGTGTTTTGTTATGTTGCTGGTATTATCTCTATACATATAAAAGTGTTTGTCCTGACTTATTGACTGATTCATTGGCAATCTACGCAGAGCCCGAACGGAAAGAGATGAAAGGCTGAAATTTGGACAGGAGTTTTCATAAAGCCCCTCGCACACAGACAGCAAAGCTAGCGCAGCTTAACCAGTCTTTACACTTGCCATATATCTCTATAGAATCTCTCTAAAGACACAATATTATACTGTAATAGGCAAACACTTAACTCTGACGAGAAACTTTTGCCTACTCTTTAGACAAATATGATGAAATAGATCCGGTTCTATTTGATAAAAGTCACTCTGCTGAGACAAAGCAGTCAATTTTGTGGCGTTTTCCCAAAAAAATACAACATTTTTATTCGATATACTCGTTTTTATTTATTGATTAAACTAAATTGAGAACTCTGAAAGATGATTCCATCTGTGTTTCGAGAGGTTAATTTGAATGGAGCATCAGCAACTATGTATAACAAACGGCACATCCGGGAAATCAAGAAGATAATCTTCAATGCCTATGCATAGCGTGGAATTGACGTAAACGGCTGCGTCGTTTGCTCTTCCATTGCAGCCAATATCAACATAAATAACACTGTACTGTACATCTACCAGCGCAAGAAGCACAAGTCTGTGGAATCCTTTATAATTGTAATAAAAATATGCGTCATTCCTTTTAGCTCGAAATGCAATATGTTTGTCATCTAAAGAAAAAATGTTGGGAAATCTTTATAGCACAAAACTGGCGCACCGAAGCACATTTCGTCGAAATTGTTCGGTAATTGCATTAATAACTTCCGGCACAATTTTGGAAATTGTCGGTTAAAAAATTCTGAATGCAACAGATAGGGACGCAATAGAGTCTCCGATAGCAAGAAATCGCAGTGTCACAAGAAGGCAAAACTTTAGCTATGTATGGAGTAATGAATCCTCTTTCCTGTTCATGCGATTAAAATTTCTGAAGGTTTCGTCGTCCTCGTACTGGAGCTCACGTAAGAGAAGCTGCGCCGTGTCTGTGCCTTCACAGCAACGCGAAAGCCGATTTCGACTTCACATGGAACGCTTTTTACAATATAGTCTTGTTTTTGGTCCTGGATCATCCATTTCGTCGTCAGCCAAAACCGCATCCATTAATGCTATTGCGTTTAGTTGATAGTAATCCATTTTCACACAAACAAGTTTCACTTTTTTACTCTTGGTCTGTGTGTCAACAATTGTTGAACTAATACTGAAGTCGTTGAACTAGGTGTGAATATCTAGTTCAAAATTCTCTGTTATTAAAAGTGTAATTGCTAAAGAGTTTCTCTTTAGAGAATTTTGACAACCGACTCTTTAGTGAAATATGATAAGTGTAAAGGCTGCTTTACGAATTTTACATACAAAATGCTTCGCTCAGCTAAGCTGTTGGAAGGGAAATTCGGTTTGTAAGCATAGTACGCGAAATAATTGGACACCTATTTTCGACGAAAATGGCCGGAAAATTGTGCATGCAAAGAACTATTTTTCATCCGATTGACTTGGTTTGTAAGAATAGAATACGAAATAGTTTGAAATGTGATTTTTCAATTTCTGGAAAATTCGACCCCAGCGTATGAAAATTCGGCGGAAAACTGAGCATGCAAAATACTATTATTCATCCGATTGACTTGAAGCTCGGTTTTTTTTTTAGGATAGAATTTGAGTTCATTTGTAATTTGATTATATGATGTTGGAAAATTCGCCCCTGGGGTGTGAAAATTCTCGGAAAATTCTGCATGCTTTAGAATATTTTGCATCCCATTTGCTTCAAACTCGGTTTGTAGCTCTAATAACGTCTCTGACTACAATTGGCTATGAATAGGGGCATAGCTGGCCGGAATAAAATTCCCCCACCGTGTCGGAGTCGTTATTAGTTTATTTTGTAATTTTATTAGATTTTCTTCGATAGGCTTCATTAGCTCATACAAATTTTTGTAACGTATTTACATTTTCGTTGACAGCCTTTTTTTGTCAACTCTAAATAAATAAATAAATAAGCTCTATAATCCAGCATTGGAAACTCACCCCCAAGTTGGGAAAAAGGGGTTCGGGGGAGGGTTCAAGGCCAATAATTATTTTCTATCCGATCTGAATGAAATTTCGTTGGTAATTGACCAAATAAACTGCAAAACTAAGCTCCCATTTTGAAAAACCTACTAGCAAAGTTGGATAACACAGTTCGACAAAATCCAACTTTTTTTTTAATAACCCGGCATGAGAGCCTTAAATTATGATAAAAGGGACCTCTGTAAGCATCACCTCAGACCCAGTTTTTCAAATAAAGCCTCGGTTCGCGTTTTATGGGTACTTTTGAACTTGCAACGCACAACGACAACAATTTTATCTTAGAATTTAAGGGTTTATGATAAACATCTGGAAAAATCAGCAAATGTGGACTGGGTCATAGGGAACGCCATACAAAAAATTCACTTCAATCGTACAATTGGTTAAGGTACCTCCAGAAGGAGTTAAACCTTTAATCTTGAATTTGTTTAAAAGCGACGGTAGATTTTGATTAAAATCGTTTTTTGTGATGCTATAATGGTCTATTGCATGTCCCTCAAAGATGGTATTTGACTGCCAAAAAACCGCGAATTGGAGTACCAATTTTATATTCACCCACGAACCACTCCATATGGACTATGAGCAAGATGTAAAAAAAAACCGAACTGTGTTTTCAGATTCACAAAGGAAACTTTGGTTCGCGGTCTATAGGCAATTTTGTACCAGCAATTGCCTTAGAACAACATTGACCATTTACGTTGAAATCAGCTTCATCAAAATTATGTAATGAATTTAATGAGTTAAGTGCTTCATCACCAGCAGGATAACAGATCATATCATTAAAAAATGTCTTTAGTGGACCTCCAATAAACCTCTGATATCACCTCTGATTTCCCTAATCACTTGCTTTGATCGTTTTCGGATTGTCTCCTGTGGGAGCCTCTGCAAATGGCGAAGACATTTAAGAGCTCGCGCACACTTGCGGCTGAATGATGTTTTTCTCAAGCATGTTTACGTTCTTCGGCTTGCTGAGTAGCAAAATATAATAAATTCCCAGATGTGACATCTCAAACAAGAAACCCAAAAGCTGCAGCATAAAATCACACCAGCCGAGGCATATAGGGCGGTGGTTGTGTAATTTTATTTTAGGGCAAAGAAATGGATAAACCAGGCTCCAATTTTGGAAAAACCATTAGCAAAGTCGGGAAATGGAGGGCGGGGGTGTGTTCAAGTTCAATCATTGCTTTCTAGCCGATCTGAATAAAATTCTATTTCTAATTTCCAAATAAATGGAAAGACTATGCACCAATTTTGGAAACCCAGCAGCAAAGTCGTAAAAGGGAGCCTGCGGGGGACACAAAATGAAATACTATTTTCAAAATCGGGAACTCCCCAGCTCGGAAAAGTCAAGTAATATTTCACTTCTGCGACTGACTGCGACGAAACTGATGGGGACGTTAACATTGAAAACAGTAAGACCCATTTTCCGACCGATGCATCGGTCGCAATGGTTCCTATGACAGCTAGATAAAGTCATTCGATTTTGACCAAAATTTGCAAAATCTGTTTGAAAGCATTAAATATCAATAATGTCTGAGTTTAAGGACACTAACATTGAAAACAAACAAGTTCCTATGGCAGCTATAAGATATAGTCATCCGATCCGTTTAGCAGCGTGCAGTAAAAAGAAGACTCTGTGCTAAGTTTCAGATCGATAGCCTTAAAACTGAAAGACTAGTTTTCGTAGAAACAGACAGACGTCGCTTTGATCAAGAATATATATAATTTATGGGGACTTTTTTTTTGCTGTGAACCAAACTCTGAACCGAACCACGAGGACGAAATTAGTTGAACCCGAACCCGTTCCGAACATAAGCTTTTGGTTCGGTTCAAAAAAAATGACTTTGATTTGTTATTATCTCCTTTTCGCACTTCCAATGGATACATGCATATATGTATATACATATGTAAAACAATTTAAATACGTGAAGAATCTGAGCGTGCTATTACCACAAAACCAGAAATTCCGCTTTGGAATTCCGAAGCAGTTATAACAGCGCTGGCATGAGGAGGCAGCTGCTGGCTTCCAGCTGTCAGGCAAAGGCTGCTGAAAATTGAACTGTGAAGTTCATGAAACAGCTATACGGTCAACCAGCCTTCTTTGTGGTGTTGTGTGTTCGTGTTTAAAGTTATGTGCAAACATTACGTGACCTCGAGCCAGCTAAAACTTGATTTCTTTAAAAACTAATACCCGGCCGGTCAACTTCACCAGCTATTGGTGCCAGCTGTGAAGTGACTAGCCATAAAAAAGCTTTTCAAACTTTGCCGTTCGGATTCGGCGTTAAACTCTACGTCCCTTTCTTCTGTGCGAAAATTTCCAGCACACAAGTCAAGAGATTGAGATAAGCTCGGCTTGGCCCTTTGGCGGTGTAAAGGCAAGTATTTATTTTAAGCCACGAAACAAAATTATTCCGAATAAGGAAATGTAAAGCGACTTTAATGACATTTGCAATAAGACTTTGCCTGCTGTGGCCACACTTATCACGTCGGGGTCACCCACATGGCAAGTGGATTTGCCAAGCTGTTGTTTATGTTTAATATTTGTACTTTCTTAAACATAATTAACAGAGTTTATGTCACACACAAATTGCCTCAGCAGAGAACTAAACGCATCAAACATATGATGTTCAATCCTCATTGCCGCGGATATTTACCGCTATTGTTTTTACATATAATATATATCGGCACGACTCTTAGAGAGTTGAGGTTATTGTGAGTTAAATACCAGCAACTGAATTAGCAAAAAAAATTACCTAAACAAAGATTCAACAACCTTTTGAACCCGCTTTGTGAACCCGGATCCTAAAAGAGTCTCGGTTTCGAGCCCCGGAGTTAAGCCATTCCGATTTTATGGACGTTTGCAGCACTGATAAAAACTAGTGTTATCGGTCAGTGTCTTTTCTACATGGCTTATAGTCCAGCACTTGCCATTGTCAGCAGTGGTCGACACCGGAAGCAGAGAAGTTGCCAATGGCAGCTGAGAAATTATTACTAGGCTCCACTTTATAGGCTAAAATGCCTAATTGGAGAATTTTTAGACATGTTTTGTGGGAAATCTACATTTTATCATTGCTGTCGAATAGAGGCCTAGTTTCATTAAACCCTGAATCAGAAGAAGTGCTATTTCTGTAAAAAGTTATATGATTTTTTGAGTTGAAGATTTGAAGATACCAATTTGAAAACATGTGTTGAAAATTTCAACTTGAAATTGAAAAACTTTACTTTAAAACTTTGGTGCCGGCATTGCATACTTCTGGGCACAAAACTTTAAAAAAAAATTTTTATCATCAAAAAAATTCGGTTCTTTAAATGAATTTTATATATAAGCTAAGGTCAATAACAAAAAAAGAAATTTTGTAGAACATGTTTTTGTTAAAATGCATATTCTTGCCATCCCTGGCCTCTTGTTCGGTATTCCAATTGATTTGTCTGCATTCAATAAACTGAAACAAACAAACCAAGCCAACAATTTCCGCTTCTACCTCTTCTCCCCTCGACCAGGTTCAGTTTTTTTTTTATATATATAAAAATATACATATATTGCCACACGCGGCTTATTGGCATATTGACAATTACACGGGCGATACATATAAATTAAGCAAACGGCAGTTTCAGTTGGACGAACTGACCAACAACAGCAGCAAACGATGTGTCGCTGACAGAGGCAGCGGCTGTAGCAGAAGTGGCCGCCGCGTCGAATCGGTTACTTGATGCGGCTGGCCAAATTTAATTGACAACTTACTGTTGCATTGGTCAGGAGGAATCGGTAAAGAGGTAGCAGACATCGAAGTCAGGCAATCTGTCACAGCTCAAAGACACACACAGACACACTGAAGTGACCTGGCCAGGGTTTACAAATTAAAATTCAATATTAACGGCGTGCAAAAAATAAATAAATAAAAATAATTTAATAGCTGAGGTAAGGGACAGACTTGATGCACTGGCGGGCAGTATATTTCCATAATCGCAGTGACTTCATGAAAATTAAACTTCGATTTAAAAATAATGACCAACATGACGTGTTGTTTTTTTTTCGGTTAAAAGTGGAATGAGGTGGAAAAGTTTAATGAACTGATTACGAGATGAGAGAAGTGTGAGTGAATCAGAGTGTCCAATATAAAGCAGAGTTGTCCAAGCACAATTGTTTGCCAATCAATGCGAAATACACAAACAATTTCGACATTTTTGTTTCTACAACTGCTTCTGTGTCTATATTCAAGTCCTAAGCAGTGACATTTTTGTACACTTGGAAAAAAAGAGTACTAGGCTTTAAGAACGATTTATTTGAGCTCCTTTTGCTATATTTTGATGTAAGCTTTAAGCTTCTCCTTTTACAGCATCAGCCTGAAGGCTGCACAATAATAATGGCTAATTGGTATCAGTCAACAACAGTGGAAAACATTGATCATGGCAAATATAAAACAAAAAAACTTAATACTGTTTCAGTGCCCGTACAATGATTAGCTTATTTACAATCTTTTCGGTTTCCAAAATTCCGCTTCTCGTGTACCGATTCTCGAACAAGTGAAAGAAAGAGCAACGATCTTAACGAAAGGAAAACGGATTTATAAAAAAGAAGACTAAGCTAGCTTCGTCTATGCCAAAGTTTTTATACCCTTGCAGAGTTAAAGACTGAAAACAATAAAAAAAATGTATCTTACTTTCGCCCTATCGTCCAATTTCGACCAGATGTTGCTAGTCTGTTTGAAAGCATATACAATTGATGCGAAACATGCTGTATAAGCTGTGCTCACTGAGCTATGTTTCACAAAGAACTTCACATGATGAAAATCGTATGCAGAAAAGTCCGACCTAGTGATCAGGCTTTCACTTAATGTATGTGTATTGTAGCGAACCTGGGTTCTAATTCCAGGAACAAGATCCCTGGAACCGGAATCGATACTGAGGGCTGCGGCACGGATTTATCGATACATCGATGACGATTGATTTATCAACTTAACCTATGTGTCTAATTTTTTTGAAACTCTGATACAAAACACACGTGAAATAAAAGTTGTTAACTGAATTGATTGGCAGACTCTCATTCTTGGAATAAGCTTGGCTGCGTATCTCTTGCCTCTCTCTCTTTTACGCGCTGCGGGCGCTGGCAAACCTGTGGCTAATTTGGCCTCCATCACCTAACAACAATTAGTTCCGCTCGGCTAACAACAACAAAGCGTGGTCAAGTTGACCAAAAAATGGCTACAGTATGCTTTTGTTATGCTATCGATACTTAGTACTCGTATTCAGTATGTCATACTCAGTGCTCGATACTTAGTAGGTAATACTCATTACTCTATACTCATAACTCGATACTCAGTACTCGATACTCAAAACTTGGTACTCTGGCCAGATACTCAGTACGAAAAACCTAGTACTGGATACTCAGTACTCGATATTTAGTACTAGATACTTAATAATTTCTACTTAGTACTCGGTATTCAGTACTCCATACTCAGTGCTCGATACTTAGTACGTAATAGTCATTACTCGATACTCATAACTCGATACTCAGTACTCGATACTCAGAGCTTGGAACTGAAAACTCAGTACTTGATACTCAGTACTCGATATTTAGTGCTAGATACCTAATAATCGGGCGTGGCGTACCAGTTGTATGTGTGGCTGCTGGTGCGGGAGGTTGTGGGTTCCATCACGCCTCGGACCATCTAATAGAAAAAGTTCTTCTTTCCTTATAAAAAAGCTTTCACACCCGATCACCTTCACCAGCTACTGGCGCCAGCAGTGAAGTAACTAGCCATGAAAAAGCAAAATTCTCTAACTATTGCCGTTCGGATTCGGCGTTAAACTGTAGGTCCCTTTCTCTTGTGCGAATAATTATAAGCACACACGGCAAGAGATTGAGAGAATCTTGGCCCTGGCCCTCCTGGAGGTGCTGTTTGAGCCAATTTTACTTTTACTTACTTAATAATCTATACTTAGTACTCTATATTCAGTACTCCATACTCAGTGCGTAATACTCATTACTCGATACTCATAGCTCGATACTCAGTACTTGATGCTCTGAAATTTGTATTCTTGCCAGATACTCGGTACTAGAAACTCAGTACTCAATACTTGGTACTCGATACTCAGTACTCGATGCTCAGTACTTGATATCCAGTACTCGATACTCATAACTTTATACTTAGAACTCGATACTCAGTACTTGATACTCTGTATTCCATACTCAGTACTTGATACTCTGTACTAGATATGTGGCAGCCCTGGCCACCTCTGGTCACACCATTCTTCGAGCACCTTCCCTGACGCGATAGCAGAAAGAGAACACGCGCCATCCCTGGCGCTCAGTTTCTGGCTTGGCTTCGATTAGCGCGGGTGGCTCCCGCTTCGCTCCGTTCGACTCAACGATAATTGTTAGCTTAAGTTACATTCAATAAAGTTAGTTACACATTAAAACCCTCGTAGCTAAAGATACAAACTCCATAGAAGTCCTTCATACTTAGTACTCGATATTTAGTACTCAATATTCAGAACTCAATACTCAATACTCGAGGTTTATTACTAGATACTCAGTACTCGAGACTCATAGCACTGTACTCCGATCTCAATACTCAGTGCTTGATACTCATTATTCCGTACTCCGTACTTGATACTCAGTACTGCACAATCAGTAATAAAGGGTGATTTTTTGGCAACTATCTTTTTGGAAAACATTTTTGGTCACACTGTTTTTGACAGCTCAGCTGTTTTTGTGTCACATTTTACTGTCAAACATGTTCAGTTTGGTCCATAATTTAACCATGAATCGACTTACAAACGCACAATGCTTGCAGATTAGTGAATTTTATTATCAAAATTCATGCACGGTTAAGTAAGTGCATCGTGCACTTCTTCCATTTTATGGTCAGTTTGGGCGACCTTCTAAGGCGGCTATTCGGAATCTTGTGACTAAATTTCGCACCATATTCACATTATTGGACATTAAACCATCAACACGCATACGTAGAGTGCGGTCAGAGCTAAATATCGTAGCTGTCAGTGTTGTTAATGACCGTGAATTAACGATTCGACGCCGTTCGCAGCAATTGGGCCTCTGTTACTCCAGGGGAAGGATTTGGGTGTAAAATCTTTTAAAATACAGATGGTGCAAGAATTGAAGCCACACGACCTACCACAACGGTTAACTTTTGGTGTATGAACGCTGGCAAAGTTAGTTGAAGATTCACTTTTTTATCGGAAAATTGTGCTCAGCGACGAAGCTCATTTCTGGTTGAACGGATACGTAAACAAACAAAATTGCTGTATTTGGTAAGCTGTAAGAGCAGCAGAAGCATTGCAAGAACTGCTAATGCATACCGAAAAATTCACTGTTTGGTGTGGATTATGCACTTTTTTAAAGATGACGAAGGCAGAAACGTTACTGTGAATGGTCAAGAGCGCTGATTACAAACCTTTTTTTCTCCAAAATGGCAGAGCTGGACTTGGCTGACATGTGGTTTCAAGAAGACGGTGCCACATGCCACACAGAACGCGAAACAATGGCCCAATTGAGAGGCGAGTTCGGTGAGCAGTTTATTTCACGTTTGGGGCCGGTCAATTGACCGCCTAATGTCGCGATGTAAGGCATTTAGACTTTTTTTTGTGGGGCCATGTTAAGGCTCATGTCTATAGCGACAAGCCAGCCACAGTTGACGCACTGAAAGTCAATATTGAAGAATTTATGGGACCCAGCGTATAAGCCATTTGTGGCGCAGCCGCGGTTAACATTTACATGAAATCATCTTTAAAGATTAAATTATATAGATCGTTTTATCGACTCAACATTCGCTCCTACATTTTTCTGAATTTTATGTATTTTTTTAATCAACTCCGAAAGCTGCTAAAAAATCACCCTTTAAATAATCAATACTCGAAACTCAGGCTTGATTCTCAGTTCTGGGTACTTAATACATTACTCACTACTCAGTGTACACTAGATTGGACCTGATAAGTATGAAATTTTTTAAGGTCAATGGTCTCACACCCCCTATCTGATGCTTTTGGGTTTTGTTTTTTAATTCCTTTATTGTTACATTAAAAAACTACTATATACATACAAGCACTTTGGAACAACATACAAAAAGTAAGACAGAAACATCTTAAACCTGCGGGACGGTCGGAAGGCATTGCTTCGCAGACTTGATGCTCCGACCATTCCCTGGTTCTGAGTTGCACATCCAGTATCCGAAGCTTAGCCATAATGGTAGCTGCGAACTGCATCCCAGTTTTCCTTCGACATTAACATGTATGGGGACTAAATTATCTTCGGCTATATCATCGCCCATCACCCTGTATAGTTCCGCCCTTTCAGCCTGAAACCTTTTACACACGCACAAGATGTGCCTGGCGTCCTCCACAGGGAATTCTACGCAGCATGTGCACTCCTCGCTATCATCATGGCCGACTGTTTTCAGGTAGCTTCTAAAACACCCGTGCCCACTAAGAAGCTGAGTTAGGTGAAAGTTCACCTCACCGTGTTTTCTAGACAGCCAAGGCAATAACTTCGGGATTAGGCTATGGGTCCAGCGACCCTTAGTGGATAGGTACCAACGGTGTTGCCACTTCTCAATGCTCCGCTGCCTAGCTTACTGCTGATGTATAATCCTGTGTAAACGGTGAAGCCCTGTACCTCTCATTTGCTTCTGTGGCCAGCTCGCAAAGTGGGATCATCCCGGCAATGACCAAAGCAGCATCTTCTGACACCGTACGGTATGCAGAAGAGATCTTGAGCGCACTCAGACGCCCCATTTACGCCTTTTATGTAGCAAGAGAACACCATGGAACGATGCCAGATTGGCGCCGCATATAGAATAGTGGTCTAGTGACACTCGCCAAAAGTCGTCTTCGTCCCTGTTTCGGTCCGCGTGTGTTCAGCATGATTCTAGCTAAGGCGCTGCTTGACTTAGCTGCCTTCTCTCTGACGTACGCCAGATGTTCTCGGAAACATAGCCTTGTGTCCTTGACATAGCCTTGTGTCATGACTCCAAGGTATTTAGTGGCTCTATTGGATTTGATTGCTGTGCCATTAACTCCGACCCAAGCTGATTCCACCTTTTAACGGCTGCTTATCGGCCTCTTCGGTCCATCGAAGCAGTTTGCCTACAGCAACAAGTGCCACATCGTCCGCAAAGCCCACTAAATGCACTCCTGGGGGGAGAGAAAGAAGTAGGACCCCGTCGTACATGGCGTTCCATAGAACAGGTCCCAGAACGGAGCCTTTTGGAACACCTGCAGACACCTCATGGGTTTTATTTCCTTCTGCCGTGGAATACATAAGAACTCTGCCACTGAAGTATGATCTTATTATTGCCTGGAGGTAATGCGGAACACCAAATTCAACTAACGCGCTTAATATTCGGTTCCAATCAGCGCTGTTAAGCGCGTTTTTCACGTCTAGGGTCTCCACCAAACAGTAATCATTTCGTGGTTAAAAGTTGTATTTGTGGAACGTGTCGTATGAGTAATTTTTGTACTAAGCTTAAAGGACCTGTCGCGCCCAGTTAAAATTAAATTAAAATTTTTTGATTTTCACAATTATTACAACAAATTTTTGCTTTGGTAATACCGAGACGTGCATTTTTCCATTTTGGCGTATTGAGGTCCGACCTAGTGTACACACTCAACCACCCACCCAAAATGTATCTAGTTTAAGTCCCCCAGACGAACGTTCGCAAAAGAGCTTTAATAGATTTCTTTCTGGACAGCTACTTTCTAGAACTGATCAATTTAGGCATTTTCTGGGCTTTGTAGAAGTCAAACAAATACGTAAAATATTTCTGAAAATTGTAGTATGCTTAAAACAGTGGTAGGCAATGTGAGCAGAGACGTTGGCAGAATGTTAATAGTATTTCTGAGTTGGCAAAGAAAAGTTGTCAATTGATTAAGCCCATTCAAATGACTTTAAAAGCTCTTTGTTCCCTGACTCTGCTTGGTGCATTGGCAGCGGCCGAGTAAAAGTGAAGCTATTTCTTTTTTTTCCCGTTTTCTGCATAAAAACATTTGCTCGGCTCTCCATTATTCCCTGTTTTAAAGCATTATACGTTGTTTTAATTTCATTTAAGTGTAAGCACACATTTAACGCTAATTTTGATTCACTTTTCTAGTTATCACCCCTCCCGCTCCCGATCACCAAATGCCACAAATCAACAAATTATATTAGTCATCATCAGAATATGAACAAAATAATATCCAAATCTCGACTCATCAATTTATGATGAATTTGTTTTGATTTATGCGTTTTTTTGCCATGTTGCATGCAAATTTGTGTCGAGGTGTTTTCCACTGTTCAATATTTTATTAATCGCATGTTATCAATCAAACAACAAACTACAAACTGCCAATGACAAAATGTCCAAAGGGGGAGACAGTTGGACATACTGCTGTCCAAGCATGCCACACATGCGGCGTATGCGTAATGCGCAAATCAAAATCAGAAATTTGAAATCCCCCTCCACCCATCTCCCGACCCCAACCACATTCACCCAGCCAATGGCTCTACTACTTAGCAGCAAATTCGATTGTGGGTGGGTTTTGTCTACGGCTTGCCACGCGCACACTTAAGACGACATGGGAGAGTGACACAAAGCGCCTTTGAGGCAGGATGCAGAATCCCCTTCCGAGGACCAAGGCAGGATGCAACTGCCTGTCCAGGCTGCCTAGTGTCAGTTATTAACGCAATTAATTCAATCATTATTGAATCATGCAATGCGCAAATGCGAAACGGGGTTTGCACGATATAATCATGCCCAGAGATAATGATGATAATCATTATCGAGAGATGATAATGATGATGATGTGGATGCCCTCCTTGTTGTTGTTGTTATAGTTGTTGTTATTTGCCATGCCCTACGCACATATTTGTCATGTCAAATCGTATCCAAAGTGTTACGTCAAAATCATTCCTCCCCCTCCCCCCCCCACACACTATGTGAAACCCATTTGCCAACATTTTCATTAAATATGCCCAAAGTGAAGTTGCCATTCCCTGGCAGTTTATCAAATGCATATCCCTCCCACTCCACTAGAGTAGCCCAAAAGGGCCAGGCCACATGGCACAAATTAGCTGACAAATTGTTTAGCTTATAGATGGGGGAGGAAGGGAGGGAGTGGCGGAGGAGCACCACAAACAAAAACTGTTTAAGACCAAGAAGCAATTCAGTCAAGTATTAGTAACTTTTTGAAATTAATTGTGAAATTTAAACAAATTGTGGTCAACTTTAACAATTTTAAACATTCTGAAAGGGTGTCATCGTAGTATTAAAACCCTTTCTTGGTTTGGTCTGATTAGCTGCCGTTTTCTGTTTATTGCACTTTGAACTTTTCATCTTCAGAGTAGGAGTAACGATTCCATATCTTGTAAATTATTCTGAATTTTGCTTTTAAATCTTTAACAAAGTTGTTGCTCTCGAATTGGCCTACAAAACCTTTCTTTGTAGCAAATCAAAAAAATTATATATTCATACTCAAAATTAAAAAAGTTGGCCAAAAAAGCCAAGTTTTGACCACTTTTCTACAAATTTTTCAACTTCATTTTGAAACCCGTTTTAAATTTGGACAAGTTGTACAGCACAAAGTTGTATCTTAGACCAAAAAAAAACAAACCATTAGAACGAACCAACTTCATTTAGTTACCCAGAAGCACTTTCAACTTTCATAAAAACTCGAAAAAACGAACATTTTCGGAAAAAAAGTAATGATATTAAATTTTTTTTTTTTTAAATTTTTAAGTTATGTTTTCTTATTATTTTCCTGAGAATATTGAGGATGCGCATTAAATCTTCGTAAATAAGGTGCAAGCAGCAGCCCTTAAAGGGCGCCAATCGGAAATTCTACAGGATCGCCGACCACAATCTCGCCTTCCACCTGCCCTCGATGCTCTACTGCTCATCAAAAGGAGACTGCGCAGGCAGTTTACTCGTACGAGAGACCCTAATGTGGAAAGGGTATATAAATGAGTGGCTAACAGGGTTAAGAAGCTGCTCGTAACGTTTAGGCAGGATGCCACAGACGGCTTCCTAGAAGGCGTTAGTTCGGATGCGAGTACCAATTTTGCTCTCTGGTCTCTCACCAGGAGGTACAAGAAGTAGGCAGCACCCAAACTTCCAATCCGCAAAGCTGACAGTACTTGGGCCAAATCTCCGCAGGAAAGGGCAGAAGCATTTGGGGTAAACTTAGAGGACCCTCGAAACGACTTCGGTCAGCGGTGGGAGGCTTGTAGATCAGGTTCTTGACACCCCAGGGCAGCTAACGCCCCCAGTTCCACCAATCACATTGGAGGAGGTTCAGGGGCAGATCAAGGTTCTTAATTATAAAAAGGCACCAGGCGGGAATGGACTTGACAGTAGGGTCATCAAAGCCCTCCCAGTAAAAGCGTTGCTCTTTCTGGTCCTAATTTTCAACGCGGCACTGCGACTGGGTCACTTTCCGAAGGCGTGGAAAAAGGCTCAGATCTGAGGTCGATTCATACCGTCCGATCAGCCTCCTATCCACAATAGCAAAAATTTTCGAGAGGTCTGTTCTAGCCCGAATCATGGCAATCGATGGGGTGAGAGGTAGAATTCCTACTTTTCAGTTCAGGTTTAGAAAGTCACACGGAACCCCTGAGCAGCTGAATAGGATCACAAACTTCATTCTCGACGAATTCCAGGCTAAGGAGTACGTGGTTGCGGTCGACCTGCACATAAGGCAGGCTTTTGATAGAGTGTGGCATGCTGGACTACTATGTAACCCTTATGAGAAGCTTTCTATCGGACAGGACCTTCTCGGTAGTATTGGAAGGGGCTGTTTCCAGCGTAAGGGTAATACGCGCTGGTGTGCCTCAAGGAAGTGTCCTTGGACCAACCCTCTACTCTCTCTACACTTGTGATATGCCTACCGGAAGAACAATACCCATTGAAGACCCCCAAGACTTACTCGTTGCAACATTTGCTGACGATACAGCGAGAGACTCGTGTATCTATGATACCACTGATGCCGTTCAACCGTATTTGTATCGATTCAGCAGATGGGCGAAACGATGGAACATTGAGCTTAACCTAGCTAAATGTGTCAGTGTAACTTATACACAGTATGTTACAGTATGTTATACAGAGTATGTTATAGTCGGGCTTGACCGACTTTCTTTCTTGTTTATATATAAAAAGTCTTGCGGTATTTCCGCAAGCTTGTCTTTGCAAGCGCGTAGTTCTAGTTGTATTCGTCGCATCGGTTCACGCTAGAGCTTTTTGGAAAGCTCTTTTCACGCGCTAACACGTTTGTTTGATTTATTGTTGTTTGTTTTTAGTCGTTCGTGAGTTATAGCGTCGCAAACATGGAGCAAAATAAAGAGAAAATACGGCATATTTTACAGTACTACCACGATAAAGGCAAAAATGCATCTCATGCTGCCAATAAAATTTGTGCAGTTTATGGACCCGATACCGTTTCCATTTCCACCGCACAACGATGGTTTCAACGTTTTCGTTCTGGTGCAGAGGTGATCGAAGATGCGCCACGGTCCGGAAGGCCTGTCGTCGAAAATTGCGATAAAATCGCTGAATTGATCGAAAGAGACCGGCATAGTAGCAGCCGTAGCATCGGCCAAGAGCTGGGCATGAGTCATCAAACCGTTATTAACCATTTGAAGAAGCTTGGATTCAAAAAGAAGCTCGATGTATGGGTGCCACACGACTTGACGCAAAAAAACATTTTTGCCCGTATGGATGCATGCGAATCGCTTCTGAATCGCAACAAAATCGACCCGTTTTTGAAGCGGATGGTGACTGGCGATGAAAAGTGGGTCACTTACGACAACGTGAAGCGCAAACGGTCGTGGTCGAAAAGCGGTGAAGCTGCCCAGACGGTGGCCAAGCCTGGATTGACGGCCAGGAAGGTTCTTCTGTGTGTTTGGTGGGATTGGCAGGGAATCATCCACTATGAGCTGCTCCCCTATGGCCAAACGCTCAATTCGGACCTGTACTGCCAACAACTGGACCGCTTGAATGCAGCACTCATGCAGAAGAGGCCATCTTTGATCAACAGAGGCCGAATTGTCTTCCATCAGGACAACGCCAGGCCACACACATCTTTGGTGATGCGCCAGAAGCTCCGGGAGCTCGGATGGGAGGTTCTTTTGCGTCCACCGTATAGTCCGGATCTCGCACCAAGTGATTACCACCTATTTCTGTCCATGGCGAACGAGCTTGGTAGTCGGAAGTTGGCCACAAGAGAGTCCTGTGAAAATTGTTGCCAATAGGGAAGCGAGCTTCTATAAGAGGGGCATTGTGAAGTTGGCATCTCGTTGGGAACTCGTCATCGAACAAAAAGGCGCATATTTGACTTAAATCGCATTATTATAACCAATTTTATGAACAATTGAAAATTCAATAAAAATACCGCAAGACTTTTTATATAATAAGTTTATATAATATAACTAAGCACTTTGATTTTTTTGAATTAATCTTTAATCCATTTTTCTTAGCCCAGTCACTAATTACGACTAACATACATTTGCCCATCATCGGCATACATTTGGACTTGACTTTAAGACAAAACACTGGGGAGGTCATTGATAAAAAGACTAAACAATAATGGTCCAAGGACAGAGCCTTGTGGAACGCCCGATTTTACCTCGAGAAAAGTTGAAGATTCCAATTGGGTAACAACAGCTTGGCTGCTATCGTTAAGGTACGACTTCATTAATTTAACTGCAGTATTTGAAAAATTGTATAAGATTTTAAGCTTTTTACATAGTACGTCGTGGTTTACGATGTCAATTGCTTTGCTATAGTCAAGGAGAGTTAAAAAAGTAATTTGGTAATATAGCGCAACTTCGATTTTTTCTAATACTACTACTAGTATTATACTTTTTTATTAAAGAGAGTCAAAAGAAAAGTATGAGTTCTTCATGATATGAGTCCTGGGCCTTATTGTCCAGTTTTATCAGTAGATTTTTTGTCCTTTCAATTTAATTTAATTCTTATAAACGGAAAAAAAGAACAAAACTTTGACCAAATGGTCATGATTTTAGAACATATTTTTCTCTGTGTATAAAGCAAGTGAGCACTAAGAAGCGGTTGTGGAAAATGTAAACCTCTAGTGATTGGAATGGGTAACAAGGAACACAGCCGAGGCCTTCACAAAAGCCAATGTTGCTTTGTAACCTCTAAACTAAAACATGAACCAAAGTCAAAATTCAAATGATGAATATTTTAATTAGAATATGTACGTATTCCCTCTTTAGTTAATTTGCAATGTCATTGTAATTTGATATTTTTATTTTTTTTTTCCACATTTTCAAGCATATTGATGCTTTGTTTTTAACCCCTTCACCCCGCACGACTAACATCCTAGCTACATTTTTTTGCATTTTAATCAGGCAAATGTCTGTATATTTGTATATTAACATATGCACCTGCTAACGCAACAGAGTCTATATATTTGTTTGTGTTTTTTTTTTTCTTTTGCCATGCATTATGCTTTTGTATCAATGATAATTATTTTTCTTGTCACCTTCCTCGTTTGTTGTTGTTGTTGTTGTAGTTGTTGGCGTCGTCGTCGTCGTCGCCTGTTGGCTGCACACACAAAAGGAATCAAACAAAACTTTGTGCCTTTGTCCTGTGTCATTGATGAGGCGCAGGGGGGCGTGTCATATGTGTGTGTGTGTGTGCCAAATTAAAAGTGAGAAACAAATGCAAACAAGACAAAGGTGCCAAAGGTTTGCCTACTCCCCCCCCTCCCCCCCTCCTTAGCAATGACACTTTTTAATATACTTGTGCTGCTTACTTACGAGCGAGCGAGTTTTCCTTTTCTTTTTGGAAAAAACTTCTATCATATGCAAAGGAAAAGACGAAAGAAAAAAATAATAATCATAAAGCACAATGACGCAAGAAGATGGGGACAAAAATCATATGAAAAGAGGAAATGTGGCAAGTTTTTGGAAAGGAAATCAAATGTGAAAATAGGGTTGATATTTGCCGCTTTTGCAGCTTGTAAAATAAAAAGCCCTCAGCTTTTAGGCAGCCATCTTCTACTATTGTAAAGTAAGTAGCCCTAAAAAAAGATTTTTTTTTTAAATGGGAAGCTCAAATCCAGCTATTAAAATTTATTTGATCTTGATCTTCGGATTGAAATTCCAAGTACGACTACTTAAAACAAACATAAGAGGTTTTATATGTAATTTGTAATTTATTTGGCGACCTTTCTAATGTTTAATTAGTGTGAGTTGGCTGGCTCTAGGTCCGAAAAAGTTGCGTTTGTTCACAACTTGTAAACAACTTATGCATTGTACCACCAAAAAGAGCTGGTTGCCTTTACAGAACTGTTTCATCGTTATCCCTAACGACTCTTCAGAAGGCTTTTTGCTGAAGAAAGCATAAGAGGTTTTAAATAATCCTAAAATTCATGTATCAATCATAAAAAGATCATTTCAAGCATTGATCCTACTTGAAAATCAAATAATCCTGCATAGACATTAAAATTAAAGTAAGTACGGAATTCCAAAGAACAAGCGAAAGAGCAAATAGAAATTAAGTGCACGTTTGGTGTGTTCCCAACCAGTTATAGCACTCATGACATGAGAAGGCAGCTGCTGGATTGCAGTCGATGGGCCAAGTCTATTGAATATAGGTTGTAAGAGGTTATTAAGAAACAGTGCCAACAACAAATTTAACATAGCAACACAATTTGCTGCGTCGACCACTTTTTACTCAGATTTTAGTCAGCTGTTTGCTGTCATTTTGGCTCTCTGAGTTCTTTTTGTGACTGTTTCCGTCTCCCTCTAACCACCGTGTTTCCCTATGTCGACAATAATTTACACAATGGAGTTGACATCACTCAAAAAGAGATTTTTTTTCTATTATTTATTTTGTTTCTAAATTTTCTGTCACCTTGTGTAAATTTGCCAACTTAATTTAGAGAGGCGTTCCAAATTTTGCTTCTATGTTAAATTTTCTTTGAAAGTGGCTAACCTCCGTTGTGGTGTAGATTCAGAGACAAGGATATCTACACCGCTTCTGTCTGAGTACATTTGGGAATATGTCCGTCGCGCTCTAATCATTGTGATTTTCAATGGGCTATCTCAATGGGCACTATAAGAAGTATCTCGTTTAGCACTATCACTTTACACCACTCAAAATAGAGAGGCAGCTCATTAATTTCTAATACTCATTGCTCCATGGTAGAATAAGTCCTGTTCTTAAAACTGGAACTGCAAACAACTAATGACCTTGAGCCGGCAAGAACTTGCGAGTTGAAAAACCAAAAATACAGAAAAGCTAGCTTCGGCTCGACCCAAGTTTATATACCCTTGCAGCTCGTAAACTGTATTGGTGTAGAAATAAAGGTTGTGAATGATTTTCGAAGAACAACTTCATTTTCGCTGTCAACAATGTTAGTTGATTGATTTTCCAAGCTCACCAATAAATGGCGCTACTTTTGTGTGGCAGCTATTTGATACATTCATTCGAATTTGATAAAAATCGACAAAATTTTGCTGAAGCAGAAAATATTCATAAGTGGAAAGCTTAAAGACGCCACCATTGAAAACAAAGTTAAAGTTATGTGCAAACAAAACGAGACCTTGAGCCGGCAAAAACTTGAAGGTATGATTATTATAAAGGCCGTAAGAACACGCTAGGCACGTCGTTGTTGTTGAAACTAAAACATGGTTTCATTTATAGCAACGAAAACCCCGGGTTGAATGCAATTCTGCACTCAGACAACAACTGTTCGATCAACTAGCCACCTTTGTGGTGTGGTGTGTTCCTGTTTTAAAGTTATGTGCAAACATAACGAGACCTCGAGCCGGTAAAAACTTGGAGATTTGAAAACAAAAATTTTTTTTTCACTAGGTTTACTTTTTCGACCGATCATTCCTATAGCAGCTATATGCTACAGTTATCCGATTTGAATCAAACTTATCAGAATTATGTGGCAGCATATAATATTAATAAATATTAAGTTTGAAAGCAATAGCATTAAAAACAAAAAAGTTTTTCTTACTAAGACTTTTTTTCAGACATATTTTTTCTATGGCAGCTATTCTATATAGTTGTCCGATTTTTATCAATCTTGATGGAATTATGAAAGAGCATAGAAAACTTATAAATACGAAACTTTGGGGACGTTTTCGTTGAAAACAAAAAAGGTTGTTACCACAAAAACTAGTTTTTTGACCAATGGTTCCTATGGCAGCTATATGTTATAGTCATCTGATCCGGCGGGTTCCGACAAATGTGCAGCGTATTTGTATTAAAAGACTTCGTGCAAAGTTTGGTCAAGATACCTTTAAAACTGAGAGAGAAACAGACGGACGGACAGACGGACATGGCTATATCAACTCAGCTCGTCATGCTGATCAAGAATATATATACTTTATCTGGTGGGAAATGTTTCCTTCTATGCTTTAGAAACATCTGGACAATTTTAATATACCCTCTGCAAGGAAATAATAATTTCGAACGTATTTCGCAGTTTGCTGTTTCAATAGTTAGTCTGGAGTTCACGCGCGAAATAGTCGTATCGATATCACAGCGTTGCCACCCGCCACCACCACAATGTGTCACGCGATAGGCTATCGATGAGTGAGCTTATTTGGAAGGTATGAAATTTAGGTAAACCATAATTTTCGTAATCAGCTGTGTCTACATACACAATTGTGTGGCGCGCTAAAATCAAATGTATGAAAATGTACAATAAACCAAAATAGAGAAAAGTGTTTGGTCAAGTTTAAGTGCTGCCCTTGGCAAGTAAGGTACTTAAAGTAATTATATAGTTTAATAATGTTATTCATAAGTGATTGTTTTTCGAGGAGATCATTGCAAAGCGGCTTGGGCTTCATTAAAGGACAGCTTACTCTGCCGGAGTGCTAGGCACGCCAAAAATGAAAGCAATCGCAACTCAGGGAGACGCCGCTGTGTAGTGAAGTTAGCTCCATAGATATCGCTTTTGACAGACTTGTTGATGCAAGGAGCTTTCATATGTGCTAGAGTTATAAATAGAAACATTTTGAGTTGTATTTTACAGAAACCATGATGATGAATAACTTTGGCTCAGCTCTAAGTGATTCAATTGTGCACGACGGCTATTCCGTATGTCGAACGGATGAGGTGCACTTTTTAATGGTCGGACTTGGGATTTCTCTGTCGACGCGGGTCGAGGACGACAGCTCCTAATCTATTTCGTTAAATTAACCACGAGAAGCCATGGTCCAAACAGTCAATTCAGCGCCTTTTCTAGTCGTGTTCATAGAGCAAAAGGGGGTCAAATGAGTTCGAATATCGAACTCAAGTCAATCTCGGGCATTTTTTCAACAATGCTTTTCGAATTAAGTATATTTGAATATCAGGCTCAGTTTCATCTCGGGAATTCTTGCACCAAGTTGATTTCAAGATCAAATTGTTTACGCTATTTATTTATTTTACATGTTCTAAATTCACTGAAGCTTTTGTTTATACAAATTTGCATAAGGAAAATTCCATCCAGATGAATTGAATTGTATGCGATAAGGGTCAACTCATGTGGCATATTTTGGCATTTAATCCATTTTGATAAATCCATTTGTTGGTTCCATAACAATTCAGTGCCATCAACTTTAACTCCATTGACAACTTCCCATGGCCCATATTGAATGCGAAATAAAAAAAAAAAACTGAACTGAAACAACAGCTCAGACACCTCAGCCGAATCCATGTGTTTGTGGGTAAATATTTTTAATACGCGTCACATTCAACCGCAATACAAGGCAATTAAATATTTCGATTCGTACGCAGCGGCGGCTCCAACGCCTTTTACATCCGACATACAAAAATCGAACACGAACTCAAAGTGCCCAACTGCCTGCCAGTTCATCCTGCTGCTGCTGTTGCTGGCGGTCAGGACATGTGCAGCTGCCACTGATTGTCGCTTGATCTTTTTGTTGTTGTCGTTGTTGTTTCGAAGTTGCAGCCGCATTGTCTTTTGTTTTTAATTGGCGGCCATAATAATCAAATAATTTGTTTATTGAAAACATTTTTTACAATTAAGTAAACAACAAATTGATTACCAAAATGAAAAATGGCCTGGCTAGAGGCAGTCCAATGCATGTGGCTCAATGGGGAATGCAATTATTAAAATAACGTAAGCGATGAAAGAGCGGACAGGGACAGGGTGAGTCTGAAAGTGCTTGTCTGGCGTCAAATGTCGCACTTTGGAATGGTTGCGTTGCTTTTGTTGTGTTGTCGCTTCAAGTGTCAAAATATGCAGCCAAATAATTATTTAAAAAAAATTGTCTGCGTAGGTGGCAAGGGAAGAGAGAGAGAGAGAGAGAGAGAGAGAGAGCGAGAGGAAAGTAATAAAATATTTAACAATTAATTATTGTGCATATTTCAGTTCTTCTTTTATTTGGAAATACATTTTGTATTGCCTACTTTTAGGGATGACAAAAAAAACTGTCTGGGGAGAAGGATTTTTAGTTTGTTCAGATGTTAAAAACTACTTTCAATCAACTTTCAATTGCCTTTCACCATATTTTTAGTAGAATTTAGTTTAATTATGCTGTAGACTTTCAAATTATTGGCACGGCGAATTTAAATTAACGTAATAAAATGAATGCACAATATTTATTAAGCTTAATAGTTGATAAGGATAATAAGAATGATTGGGATAATACGAAAATGGCGTAAAGGCAAAACATTTACTTTGATGAAACCATGAGAAAAACAAGCATTTTCTAAATTCAGACCACAAACATTCCAGGATTGGCCTTGTGAATTCGTTTAAACTCAAAGGGCACATCGGTTGGGATCATCGGAATCCTCGGAATGAGAACTTCATTACCATTTGAATATTCGCTAGAAAATTTCGTGATTCTGGTGTATCGCCTTGAAGCAATGAATGCAATGGCTCAGGTGGCGGAGTCAATACTGACAATTTCACTTTGCCCTTAAGGCAACACAGTCCAGGCGTTACTCCAGCAAATTTCAATGCGCCTCAATGTCCATTGGATCAATGTGAACTGAAGAATGTGAACCGTAAACCAATTTGCAATCGTATAGAAACGCTGCTCGATTCAAATCAACACTTGAAGCATTTCTTCTTGCACCTCGGAGATTATTTTGTTGTTGAGTTCGACGATTTCTCATTGCCAACCGATTCGTTTCACTGATTGCCTCTCTTTGCTCTTGTGTTTGAGAAACACGAATTCGGGCCATACCAAAGCGGCACTCTTTTGAGCGGCACTGTTTCGTAAAGTTACGAAGCCTAATTGCATTACGACTTTGTTGGGAAAGATTAGATCTTCTGCAGCGCTGCATTAAAAACAAATTTATCGACACGCCGACCGAATACTCTGTAATGATTGAGACCAATCGAGTTGACAGGTGTTGTCAAATGTTCGAGTATTTTCTACACAGAAAAAAAAATCCGAGATATCCAGGCTGAAATCAATCCCAAACGATGTCAGAAGTCGGGCAAGCCCGGATTTTTTCAAACCAAGTACGAGTAGGATGGATTTGAGTACGGAATGTTCAATCCCGGATTTCTCGTCTTAATCCCGACTTCAGCTCACACTGGATTGATTTCATCTTGTTATTCGAGCTCGATTTAATCCCTCAGTCGAATCCAATCAAGAAGGCCCATCTCGAAGTCAGCATATATTGAATTGAGCTCGATACTCCAACTACATCCAATCCGAAAAATGATTGTATCAAAAATGACATCAGATTGACTTAAGCTCGATGTTTAAACTCATTTTGACCCCAAAATAGAAACTCACAAACATGGAGTAATGAGTATTAAAGATAAAATTTGCGCTGCCTCTCAATTTTGACTGGTTTAAGCGATAGTGCCTTATATACATTGTTTAGAAACTTTATAGTGCCACATAGGAAATCACAGCGGTTAGAGCGAGACGGCTATATTCCCAAATGTACCCAGAGAGCGTAAGTGAGAGCGAACAGCTGACTAATTTCTGAACGAAGCGGTGTCGACTGCGCAATCTAGATATCTAGATATCCTAGTCTATGTCACAATAACTCCATGCTACTTTTTTAACAACCTTTTTGATTATCAAACCAGCAAGTTCATTAGTTTGCAATATTGAAATCTATTCAATAGATTTGACACATCAATTCAGCAGCTATCTTCTCATGCTGGAAGTGCTATAACTGGAAGGGAATTCCAAGGCAACGTTTAGCGCAAAAAACCTACACCACCAATTACTGTTGTGCTGATAGAAAAATTGGTCTATGTGTGTATGTACCCATTTAGCCCTAGAGATTTTTCCACTCTCAGTTTCGCTTTTCGTTCTTTCGCTTTGACAGTGGAATTCTGTACTTAATTCAATCTCAAGTCAGGATCATTTGATTTTCAAGTAGGATCCGTACTTGAAATGAGCGTTTTTGGTTTGATCCAAGCCTTTTAGGATTGTTCCAATCTTTTCGTGCTTGATTCAAGTGAATCTAGTACGACTCGTACTTGAAATTTCAATCCAAAGGTCGAGATCAAATCAATTTTTTTGGATTTGATTTTAGCTCGCCTTTTTTTTTTCTTTGTATGCATTTGAATATGTTTCTAAGATATTTTCACCGGGCCAGCTAATGTGCAAACGTAAGTAACAGCCAGAGCGAAGCACCTCCGAGCCTATAAAGTATACATATATAGTTGATTTAGCCATGTCCGTCTGTCTATTTTGCAACATTTCCGAATGGACGGATTGGGCTAAGCATCCTATTTACCCGTCGAAAATGAGCAACTTTTAAATCTTGATAAAATTCTAAACTATATAAAATAAAAGACCAAAAACCGAGAAAAACACACGTTTACAAATCAAGTGTGGGGCCATGGCCGACGCATTGACCCAATGATGACCGTATTTTCCGTCCTGTATAGTTTCCGTGAGGACCCGTTTAGCCATTGAACCCGATGGGATACATAGAGCCGATGAGTCCAAAGAAACTTTGGGGCGTTGGAGCCCGCTAGGCTCAAACCCTGGATGTATTACTGTGAAGCCACTGTTTAATCCTGTTGAGATCGAGGGCGATCTCATGGTCAGTTTTGTCCAAATGTAGACTTTGAAATTATTTGAAAATGACCACCAAGACAGAAATTATGATGGTCACACTAAATATAGGGAATGGACGACGGGAATGGACATTGTAAATAGTAAACTGTATGTATATTAGGCAATTGTCTACACGAGGGAAGATACCAAAAAAATAATATATATGCATATCAAAGGTACATATATCAATTCAAAGTCTAAAGGAACAATTCGAAAAATACTCAACATCAAATGTTAATGTCAAATGTTCGTCGATACGATGAAAACCCAGTTTTCATACAAAAGTTGATTCGTTGTGAATAATGGTTTCTATTCTGTTATAAAAAGGAGCCTCTGTAGGCAAATGGTTATTGGTATGACTTACATCTAATGCCCTTTATTTAGGTTTTGAGCCATTTATGCAAAATGCGATGGAAAAATTCAAATTTTCCTTATCTCATAAATTCTAGAATTCATACTTTGACTTAATTTATGCAGAACGTTTATTTGCGAAAATGACCTACGATTTCATTCTAAAATTTAGTCAGAAAAAGAGATACTTTGAATTAAGGTAAAGCAGTTCTTAAAAAAAAATTGCCTAAAAATCAACTTTCAAGGTCATTTTATAGTTAACCGGCCAGAATGTGACCTTATGGGCAAATTTTCAGACAGTTTTATTAAGGATATATGTCGCACAAAAAGTGGGTCCTTTTCCCTAAACATGTGTAGTGACAGTTGAGTGAGTTTGAGTCCTAACAGCAAGCATACATTTTTCATTTCTTTTAATGTTATTTTTATTAAAGAGTTTATTTCTTAACAATGCTCTTAGGTCCTATTCCTATACTGCAGTGCTGCATAAAAATTTACGCTTACACTGGGACTCGAACTCACGACCTCTATGTTCTAAGGCGACGCTTTACCGTCAGCGCCACGTGGCGCAGTCTGTGTTCGTTAGGGTATCGCTAAGACGCCATGTCGTTAGTGCTCAATCACCGGAGTACACGAGCTCGAAAGTTGCTGGGGCAAGGTAAAATTTTTATAAGTTACATTTTTATAAGCTTTTCAGAAAGAAGAATTTGGTGAACACCAATAACACTGTAACACATTTTTGAACTTTAAAAAGTTGATAGCGTCGAGACCAAAAAATTTTTAAAGGGTATGATGGTAGTATTAAAACCCTGTTTGGGTTTGGCGTTTTTCAACTTCATCTTGAAACCCGTTACAAATTTGGACAAGTATTATAGAACAAAGTTGTAACTTAGACCTAAATAAACAAACCGTTAGAACAAACCAACATCATTTAATTACTCTTTCACATAGTTAAAGGCCAACAAGCATGTACAACTGTCATAAAAACTCGAAAAAAACGAATATTTTTGGTAAAAGAGTAAAAAACTAAAATTTTTAATTATAATTTTTAAATTACCTTTTTTTTACTATTTTATTGATTTAAAACAAAACAACCGAAATTTTTGACTGTCTTAGCCAATTGGTTACAAAAATTGCCATTCTACATGCTTAAGGGCTCGTAACTATATGAAAGACCAATCGAATGAAGTTCGTATGTTCCAACCGATTGTTTATTTAAGTCTGAGCTACGTTTTTGTCCTGCATTGCTTAGTCAAATTCGTTACAGTTTTCAAGACAAAGCAAAAAAAACAGTACAAAATGAGGGAAAACTTAATGATATTACGAAATTTTTGTATTTTTGAGTATATAGATGTGACTTTTTTGACTTGCTACTTAGAAATGTTTTGTAAGCCAAGCCAAAAGCAACAACTTCCTCTAAGACGTCAAAGCGAAATTCCAAATAGTTTACGAGATATGGAGTTGCAAGTCCCAGTCAGAAGCTGAAAACTTCAAAGTTCAATAAAAAGAAAACCAAACCAAAGAAACCAAACCAGCTAACCAATCAAAACCCAGCGGAGGGGTTTGTACTACCATCATACACTTTCAGAATTTTTTAGTTTCGAGAAAGCGCGAAAATGTGACTGTGTCTCTCTCTAACACACAGTGATGCATGACTTCGGCAAGCATTCGGTGTAAATTGGCTAGTATGTTCGTGCCCCACGGGCTATCGCTGGGGAACTCTGGTGTACACTTTTTGCCTGAGAGAGCTTTACTCCCTCAGTTGAAACTTGCTCTCGGTTTCTTTTCGCTCGTTCGCTTTGACAGTGGAATTCCGTACTTACTTCAACCTTGAGTCAGGATTATTTGATTTTCAAGTAAGATCCGTACTTGAAATAAGCATCTTCGGATTGATCTAAGCCTTTAAGGATTGTTTCAATCCTTTCGTGCTGGATTCAAGTAGAGTCTAGTACAACTCAAACTTGAAATTTCCATTTAAGCTCGCTTTTTTTCTGTAACTTTTCCATTTAAAGCTCCTTCGGGCTACTAGAAAATCTTTATATTCAGGGATCAATTCAATATGTCAAATAAGAAACTAAAAAGTATAAAAGACATTTGTACATTTGTAGTTCTTATTTATGACAAGCACTGGTATATAGCACAGTCAGCATCTTCAGCACATGGAAACGACCAGCTGCTTTTTAAAGGGTATTCAGCTGTATCAAAATATCAACTTGGGTATATCAACCGTTGAAGCTAATTGTCCGAAGACAATGGGCTTGACTGTTTTTGATGATGGTTTATCATTCGGTACCAAAAAGAGATTGGTGAATACATTAAATAAGGATCAAGTTTTTGTTGCGAACAGCACGTACCGTTTTTTTTAAACTAACTGGAATCTCAACGAAACTTTTTGAAAGAAGACGTAGAAGTCTGGCATAATGATGAAAACTATAAATTAAGCAAAGCTGTAGTTTGCAGCATGCGAGTAGTAAACAATATTGCAGTGTTGAATTTTGGATCAGCCTTCTTTATATAAATGGACAGAAAACCCGTATCGACAATAATAAATAAACGTCCGAAAAAAAACGCGAAAAACACACTTTTACAAGATTAAAAAAAAATTAGATGACTAGCAAATCTATATACAAATTGATGTTAGTCGAGCAAATTTTTCATCAGTTTTACTGAAGTATAAAATCTCCATTTCCTATTTTTTGGTTTGGCAAAGTAACTCTTGAGCCATGAAACCGCAATCTTATACGCACACTTGAATCTATCACACAAAGAGAATGCTGTTTCTTGCTCCTCTGACCAGTTTTTGCTGGCCGCCCAGGCCAGAGTGCAGCAAGCTGTGCGCCCACAAAAGTATGCAACGGAAAATGTGAGTCTGCTTAAGGCTTTTGTCTGTCCTCGTGCTGGTCCTAGTCGGTGTTGCTGTCGGTGTTGTCGTCGTCAGAGACTCACACACACACACACACACACAAAAACCAAAACTTTGGCAGACACACTGAGTTCTTACTGAATGCAGCTGCTATTTTTGCACTTAACTTGTGCTTAAAGCTGAAACTCAACAAGTGTCTATGGCGTGAGCAAGACAAACAATAAAAGCGCAAAAATATCAGGAAAAATCATGTCGACAACCCACAAAAGTAGCTACCAACACATTAGAAGACCCTCAAACACAGAGCCAAAGCGCCAAAAGTAACAGCCAGACCTCAACCAAAAAAAAAAAAAAAAGAAAGAAATGTGGGCAAAAATTGGGGTAGCAGACGGAGTAGGAGGAGAGAGGATTGTTAGCCATGTCTGCGACGTCTTTGTCTGTTTGGGGGTTTCTTTTTTTCTTCCTGTACTTGACCTTGAAGCCACACTCACCCTCGCACACACACACACAGAGCTGCAGCTTGTGTATAGCATACTTTTTGGGTTCATTTTGCGTGTGTTTGTGCGACTGTAAATTGTGCCAGGATAGCATACAATAAGAGAGAGAGGACACCCGATGATGCTGCTGCTACTGCAGCATTTTGTCGTCTGTGTCTACGTCATCGTCTTGAACTTTCTGTTTACTTTCTTTGGTTGCTGCCAACTTGGTAAAAACTGTTTGCGTTGATTTCGGCATATTTTTGGCCAAAAAGTGTGCGTGTGTGTGCGTCACCCTGAGGCCTACCTACACAATTACGCATTTTGCCACAACGACAACAAACCCAAAAATATTTTTGTGGTTTCCGGATTTTTGTTGCCCAGCAACTGGTTGCTTCTTTGTGTGTGTATTTTTTTTTTTGCAAAATTTTAATATGTTGATTTACTGCTTTTCACACAGCGACATGTGTTATTCATACATTTTTAATTTAGTTTTGTTTTTTTGTTTGTGTTTCACAGCCATTTGTCAGTGTTAAATAATTTGCTGCACTTTTTTTTTTTGCTCTGCGGTAAAAGTTTATTAATTTTGTAATCCGTTCAAAATGTTTTTTCTTTTTTTGCTCTCTCTAATTGCCGGCAATTGCATTTGGCTTAATGTGACAGTGGATTTTGTGATTTTATGTCAAATGGAAATACATGACTATTAATGCAATTTACTGATCATTTTTGCAAAAAAACAAAATATGTAATTAATTAGTATTATTTTGATTTATGAGAAGAGGCAATAGGAGTTTTTGTTAGAAATGTAGAAGTTTTTGGACCAGATGAAAAACTATTTCATTTAATTTTATTTACATATTCAAATTTAGGTTCTTTAATGATATGAACCATGAAAGCAATTCCCCTCAATAGCTTAGTTAATTTAATAATTTTTTATAATTTATTTATTTTTAAAGAATTTCCTGCTTTTTAAATAATTTCTTAATATTATCTGCTTTCAACTGAAACTGCAGAGTTTAACATTATTTATTTGCAGAGTGAATGCTGAGAGTGCGAGGCTCGCTTGGCTCTCATTAAGCCATAAGCTCGCATTACTTTGTCTGCATTGGAACAGCACTAATCAACGGCAACATTATAAGCCACGAATTCTGAAGAAGAATTACTGTTGCTTTACTTATGCTAAGTATTAAGACTCCACGAATCATCGATACCGAGAAGTCCACATTACATGAATACGCAAGCAGGTTTCGTTACGCACTGAATATATTTGTTACTAATCCTATCTTTTATTGTAACATTTCTTCTACTTTGATCAGTCGCAGCTGTGATTCTTTGCAGGGGATGAGTTTTTCAGTGTCTATTTGAACAGCTAATAGGAGACCTTGTTTTGTTAATCTGTAAGAGTGAGTCTTAAAGAGTCTATTTGTAACCATTCATAGGCTAACATATGGTTAAGGTTTCTGTGCTTATGTTTTTAGCACTAAGGGATCTGTAATTCAAGAGCAGCCTTCTTTGAAGCAGAACGAAACTAGCGTACGACTTGTAGTCCCCTATAAAATTCTCTAAACGATTTATGAACCATTTAAAGTTTATACAAATGTCCTACAGATTCTGTCTGAGTAACATGTTAATAAGAAGCTTCCGTCAAAAATGTGTACAAACGAAAGATTTCAGCAAGATGGCTTACATAGCTCTGATGGGAGGATGAAATGTGGCAAGCTTGATATAACCATCTGGAGATAGCTAAAACGAAACAGAGACGACTGGCTATCTCTTGACCTGAGAGAAATTTAGACCATGTTGGAGAAGCCACCTATGACTTGATTTAATCTTAAATTTTAAATCAATATGTTACATAAACATGGCTGCAAACCTGTGACATTCTGCTTTTAAGTGCTTCAAACCCTAGGATTTGGTTCGAACATTGGTAGCATAGAATCATTTTCGACATTTATTTCGTTAAACTATAGATATGATAATATGGCAAAATTTGTATGATTGCATAACCAATTGTCGAATGATCCATACACGGTTTTCTATTTACAATGTCAATATGGGTTATCTCTAAACGGTTTTTCGATACGGGTTTTGCTTTCAGTCTATCTTTCTATCTACGGTGTGACTTAACACTAAAATGAAACATAATTAGGGTGTTCACGACGTATAGGAAAGGTATGTTCTGCCAGAGTCGGCGATGGTGAAACTTTGGCAAATGCTATTCTCGAAAACTGTCCGAGTACCGTTGCCACGTTGCATGGGATACGTAAGTGTAACGCAGATTAAACTTGCAGGGAAGTCAACAGACAAACAATTAAGTTTACTTCTCTCGTTAACACATTTATGACATCAGATTGCAAAGTTGCAATTATAAATTGGAAAAAAAACTTACTGTAACTGCAATTGTTCTAGAAGTTCTCATTTCAACCGGCGGAAAAGTGCTCAACTAGTAAGAGGGCTGGACTGTTAAGTTGTTGAATTTCAGGCTAGTGTACTTTGTTTGTGTCAAACTGTCAAAAACTCTACAATTTCGTAGCTCAACTGTGGTTCGTGAAGGCAATAAATATAAAATATAATTGACAACAGTCGCAAAGGAATAACAGGCAGAAATAATAAATTCAATCTTGAAATATGAAAAACTAGAAATAATCTAAAACCCTTTCTTCCATCAATTTCCTCCACTGTTCCTCCACTGTTAAGTCACTGTTAAGTCATCGGAAAGTCACTGTTAAGTCACTGTCTAGTTAATATTCCCCCTTTTCCCCCACCCTTTTCTTTCGGACACCTCTCACCCGCTCACCCTCTGCCAACGCTCTTGAGTGTGGGTGTGTGTCGGTACACTTCTCAAAACACACAATACACAACACAAAATATGCATGCCGTCAGCGTCACGTGACGCTGAAATCAAAAATTTACTCCTACTAAAATCTTCCGTACCGAAATTAAAGATGTTTTACATCAAAAACAAAAAAAAAAACCTTCTGTACATCTTTCCGCTGGGCTAGCGCATTATAATATATATACATATATTCCAAAATTGAGTTGTTATTTTAACTGATCAAGTGAACATGAGCTTCTTCAATTGTTCATTTTTGTTCAGCGAATCTTGTTCAGTCTGTCTTGCTTTGTGAGTTATTGAAATAGCTCGAATGATCGCTTAAAGACACCAAGCCTTGAGGATAGTGGACTAGCCAGATTTTAGGAAGCTGATAGAAGGATATAAGATGCCAACTCGAAAAACAATTTAAAGAACAGTGTTGCCAAAAATACGCGACGAGCAGATGGCTAATATGACGAGCAAAGCCCGACTGTAATATACTTTGCAGCTGAAAGCAGCGCTGCTGAACTATAGATGGCGTCACTACTTGCATTGAACAATGAAGGAATTTTAAACCTGATCATCCGATCTTTATAATTTCTTCGGCAAATCGCTAAATAATCTTGATTACTAAATATCTCTAGAGGGTACGAACCATCTATCTACAAAGCTGAGGGAGATATGACGATTTTTCAAAATTGCGGGGGCGGGAGGTGGCGTGGCTAAAATTGAAAATAAACTTGATCTGCCTGCAAGTGTAAGAAGTTTATGTCCCATACATGTCAAACCTCTAACTCTTACCATCTCTGACATCTGTGCGTGCATACAGACGGACATGGCTATATCGACTTGGCTGTTGTTGCTGATCAAGAATATATTTACTTTATGGGGTCGGAAATGTATCCTTCTCCCTGTTAAATACTTTTGCACAACTTAATGATCCCCGTTTATCCATTTTAACTGGTGTAACAACCAGACTGTCGGAACATAAATCGACGAAATGAAACTACCATACAAAAACAGCGCTGGTGGCCCACTTTGCAGAGAGCGAACACTCTCCAGACTTTGCAGCAGTCAGCATTTTAGAAAAAGAGCAGCATTGTAATAAGCGTTTCACATTGGAAATGCTACACAGAGAAAAAAATATATAAATTTTATGTTGATAAGACCCTTATTAGAATGAACTTTTCAAAAATATAAATTTTTTATATATCATTTGGCAAGAAAATAATATCATTCTGATCCAAAATAATATCACTTACTTAAATTGATATTGAATAGTTTCAGAATGATATTAACAATGTAATAATGAGATGTTAAAAATATCGATTTGAAATTATTAACATATCAATTTGATATATTTTCATATCGGAGTAAAATTGATATGAAAAATATCCATTTTTTTCTTGGTGTAGACATAATAAATACACCCACATATGTAAGACTAAATTTCAAGACAAACACAGAAAATTGCGATCATATGTCAAACAAAAACAACAACAATAATTAGTTTCAAACACCACAGCTGACAAGCCAGATGCTATGACTCCTTTTATGTGTAAATGTTTTAATGTATATAAATGTTCATAAAGTTAACATTTGTAATTTTTTGTATTGTTATTTTGTACAGCTCTGAGGACGATATCCGAAGGAAACCGAAATACATAAATGGTAGTAATACCCAAAAATAGTGGCGGTTTTTCATTTCATTAAAAGACACCCTAAAAAACTTGACCTGGAGCCGGCCAAAAACAAATTCTTTTATATTATCAGAAATATTATTTCTTTGCTGAAATTCTTAAGAGCTTTTTGAAACAATTTCAGGCCTGTTTTGTTATTCAAAACGTGTGAAATCAATTGTATTACTTTTTCCCCCTAAAGCTGCGTGGGGCAGTTAGCGACTCTTTACGCCCTTTTCGAAAGACCATGTCCCTGGCGAAAAAGACAATAAAATACACTTACTTTTAAGCGTTTTAAACAATACTTCAGCACAAAGCATCGAATGACGATAAAACCAAATAGCGCATAGCTGTTCTACATCTACATAAGTGCACTTTCTACGAAGGGCACTAAAACGAGTCAGTTTGCTCAAATATATCAAATCAAAAGCCAAAGACGTCGGTCTAGCAGTACATAGCTGTCTCTCAAATCAATTGTAGTTTAAATGTCCCCGTCATTATTTGTCACCCAAGAGGCCCTTCAACTCTTGACAATTTGTCTTTGATTTATAATTTTGCATTAGTTTTTGCTTGAAACATTTTCAGTTTAATTATGGCAAAACAATATTCACATTCATAAATTAGCTGCCATCCGTAAACTTGGCAATTTTATTAACATTTGCAATTGTAAATTCTGTGTAAATGTTTCAAGTCAAAGTGTGAGCACAATAAATAATGCAAAGTTACCCCCTGCCGAACCCAAAAGCGGCCGAGACCCTCTCAATAAACCGCAATTGCAACCCTTCCAGCTTTACGTGCGCAATTGTGCGCTAAAACCAAACATGAATATTTTCACTTATTATTTTCATACATAGAAAATACAGAAGAATAAAAAAAAATAGAAAGAGAACAGGAAATCGACAACGCAGGGCTCTATTGAGCCGTGAATATGTTGGAATATATAATCAAGTGTACCGCACACCCCTTGTCTGAGGGGTGGATTGACACCCTTCGCTCTATGACGCGTACATGACTCCAAGTTGAGTCTCAAGTCGAGTCAATCACCGCCAGACGAGCACAAGGCCCATCACTTGCTTCGTTTGGCGCACAAGTGTATCATAATAATATTAAATTTGATTTCCAGGCTCAGAGGCTCAGGCAAAGCGACGTCAGAAATTGCGCTGATTGCGCAAAAGTATCGATGACTTCTTGACTGCGGCTGCGGCTGCGACGACTGCGACGACTGCGACGACATGGGCGTTGACTTGAGGGCGTGCGGTGGGCGGCACCCAGCTCTGGTTTTAATCAAATTGGTGCAAAAGAAAACTTTGCCATGTATATTCTTTTATGGTAACATAAATAAATGCTACACAAAAAAAAAATAGTAATAATAAAAAAGAAAAAGAAAACAACAAATTTCTTTGGCTTTTGCATTTTTATAGCAAGCGTTGCATTTTATATAACAAAAAAAAAAGTTTACTTTTACGGCTGCACACTTGCACTTTGGCCAGCTGTAAATTCTGAATGTAAAACCTGCAACCTGCAACATTTTTTTGTGAGCTGCTGCTGCAACAATGTTGCAAAGGGGGGAAGAAATAATTTATGAGCATTTATTGAAATTGTTTTATAATACTGACAAAATTTTTGGTATTCACAGCAGTTAAATCGTTAACGATAGAGGAAAACTTTTTTTCTTCACCGAATGCTGGATTTTTCTTTTAATTTTGATATGCAACATGGCTCTAGATATGCCAGCTTTTGATCTCTTTTTATGTTGTCAACATATCCAGAACAATCTCCATTAAGTATAGAGGAGTGAGGAGATTTGTATTAGCGGTGATCTCCGACCACTACCTTGTAGCAAAGCAACTGGCTATTACAACAGCCTTAAAACTGTGGGAATACGAAGCCTGGAATAGGGGTAATTCGGGCAACTCTACCATACTCGAAGACCAAGGGAGAAAATACAGACCAATGAGTTTTGACAAATTATACGACGGCTATATCCCAAGCCGACATGAGTGGGAAAACCTTTCCCACAGCAGAGCTAATGCCATTAACATCTACACTGATGGTTCTTAGCTCGACGAAAAAGTAGAAGAGGGTGTGTTCTCTACCAATTCAGATTTGAACTTGTCGCCACAAGCAGAAGTGGTAGCCATCTAGGAAGCTGTCATCTACTCTAGCACACTGATGGTTAAAGAAGGAAATGTATTTATATACTCAGATGGTCAAGCCGCCCTTAAAACACTTGACTCACATACAAACAATGCTAAAACACTTACTGAATGTCGCTTATCTCTGAATGAGATCGCACAACATTTCAGTGTACCCCTAGTATTGCTGCCTGGACACCGCAACATAGATGGAAACGAGTCTGCTAGAATAGGTACCACCATCAAACTCCTTTCAGTGAAGAGTACAATAGGAATGCCTATGGCAACATATAAGCTTCACACAAAAGCTGAAACACTTCGTCTCGCTGCGGATCGGAGGAAAAACCTTTCCTACTGCGCTGCAGCGAGACTTACGTGGCCAACACCTTGTTACGTCACAGAAGGGACCAAATATCACTTCTGGTGGGGACCCTCACGGGTCACTGTCTGTCTTATTGGCAGACACGTAGCACGCCTAGGCGTCACTTAACATGACTTCTGCAGACGTTGCAGATACGATGAAGAAGAGGAAACTGTACAACACTTTCTCTGCCATTGCCCCGCTTTGAGTAGAAGGAGACTTAGGGCCGTTTTCTCATGTTCATGTTTTTGCTGAAATCGGAATCCATCTAGATTTTGCAACTAGGTGGTTTTTGTGCAATTGGTTGTCTCATGTAGGTTGATTATAAATTCGGGCATTTGCGCTACGGTCACACCGGGAGCGCTGGAATGGTATAATACTAGGTTGGCAGCACCTCTACACTCGGCTGATTATTGTTTTTTATTGCTATTAAATTAAAAAATTTTACAGAGAAGAAGAAGGTTTTTCGTTTGGAACGACTTGTTACTATGATGAAAGATTATCACTCAGAGAAAATCCGTTGGGCGATCGACTCGTTCGCGAGTTACAAATCCCCAGGACTGGATGGAATATTCCCAGCCATGCTAAAGACGATCAAATGCGCAATCGTCCCATGGTTGTAATCCATTTTTGAAGCTTGCTTGAGATGGAGCTATGTACCTGTGGTCTGGAGGACAGCACGCGCTGTATTCTTGCCAAAAGCGGGAAAATGCAGTCACGTGCAACCAAAGGACTACAGACCCATAAGCCTTACATCATTCCTGCTCAAAACAATGGAAAAACTGCTAGATCTCCACATAAGAGAAGGCTTGAACCTGACCTTGGAGAACAATCAGCACGCGTACACGAAAGGGAAATCGGTGGAAACGGCGCTACACTCCCTAGTAGCCACCATCAAGAAGGCACTGTACCATCAGGAATTTGCCCTGGGAGCATTCCTAGATATATCTGGTGCATTTAACAACGTCACCACAGAAGCGATAATGCGAAGCCTAAGGGCACTAGCAATACACAAGACATTGTACTCCTGGATATACAACCTGCTGAGCTGCAGAAGAGTACAAGCCGAGTGGGGTACCACAACCATGACGAAAGAGGCACATGGAGGAACGCCTCAGGGCGGAGTCCTGTCGCCCCTTCTATGGAACCTTGTGGTCAACGAACTGTTACGAAAATTCAGCAGGAAAGCACCCAAGATAACCGCATATGCTGACGACATAAGCATAATTATCATGGGGAAATGTCCATCGACTCTTAGCTCAATCATGGCCTCTACTCTCAAAGAGATACTAAAGTGGGCCACAGAAGCCGGACTCAGTATCAATGCGGAGAAGACGGACCTGATTCTCTTCACCAAGAGATACAAGGTACCGCAATGGACTCCACCTACGATAAATGGAATACAGCTAACGCCAAAGAACAACGTAAAATACCTTGGAGTAGTTATCGACAGTAAACTGTCACGGAGACTCAATGTGGAGGAAAGGGTGAAAAAGGCAACCAATGAGCTATATGCATCCCAGAAGATGCTAAGCAGCACTTGGGGCCTATCACCAAGTCTAACGCACTGGCTCTTCATCTCAATAATACGACCGATACTACTACATGGCATATTGATATGGTGGCAAGCCACGGAGAAGTTCACATATCTAAAGCTGATGGAAGAGGCCCAGCGGCAGGCATTAGTCTGCATAACGGGGGCGCTGAGGTCCACTTCAACAAAAGCACTCGAACACATCATCCTAGGAGTCAACCCCCTGGACATCCAAGCACGCCTCCTTGCACAAAAGACGGCCCAACGTCTTTGTGCGGCAGGCACCATGGCGCTACAAAGCTATGGACACAGCACGGTGGGTAGAGTGATCAACAGTAGCACGGACTACATGATCCCAAAAACCAACTTCACAGGTGCATCAGCATTAATGGGACCAGAAGACTGGCGTATAGGACTGGCCCAGGAAGCAATGCACCTATTTACAGACGGCTCCAAGATGACCTCAGGAGTCGGAGCCGCTGTATACTGCGATGAGCCGGAATTGAGGCTCTCCTGTAAACTGCCAGACCACTGCACCATATTCCAGGCAGAGGTCTTCGCAATAAGGAAAGCAGCGGAATTGGCAGAACAATACGCACCAAACAACCAAATAAACATATACGTTGACAGCCAAGCGGCAATCAAAGCAATGCAGAGACACACCATTAACTCCAAAAATGTTCTGGCAAGCAGGGAGGCAATAGATTCCCTCAGCATCTCTAAAATGGTGCAAATCCATTGGATTCCCAGCCACCGGGGCATTGATGGAAACGAAATGGCTGACAGTCTTGCAAAAGCCGGAACCGCACTAAGCCAAGAAGCAACATTAAACATATCTATCTCCGTACAGACGCTACACAGCAAAATGGAGTAGATAGCGGAGAAAGAAGCAGAGGAACAGCGGAAGAACACAACCGGCTGCAGAATCTCAAAAATCATGTGCAAGGCAAGAGACAAAAAACTCACGCACTATATGCTACAGCTCCAAAGAAGAGACTGTAGACTGCTTATAGGCATGCTAACTGGTCACTGCCTAGCAGCTGCTCACGCGAAAAAGCTAGGCATCACGACAGCGGACATCTGCAGGAAATGTAAGGAACCTGGAGTCGTTGAAACTCTGGAACACCTCATCTGCAGCTGCCCAGCGATCGCTAAGACGAGACTAAGACATCTGCACTCCCCAAGTCTCACCTCTCTTGAAGAGGCGGCAAAGAGGTCTCCCAAACAACTATTGGCATTTGCCAAAACATCAAACATCCTCTTGGATTTCTAATGGTACCCAGAAAAAGCCACCCGGCCGCACTAAGGACCGTAAGGTCTATGTGTGGTCCCTACAAAGGGCCAGCCGGAACTACCTAACCTAACCTAACAATAGTTTAAGTTTTTAATCCTGTAAAATCTTTAATCATGGCTATTTTTATTAAAATTTAGCTTAACTTAGCTTAGCTAACTTAGCTTAACAATGAACTAGGGGAATCAGAATGTGTATCTGTTATTTCAGCAATGTCTGCAGGTGTTCTTGTACATTAAAGGCACATCAAATATTTCACAATTTTGATTTACTTAATAACAATTCAGACTTTACTGTTTTTAGCCGCAGTTGGTTTTTGTTTTCAAATATTTTTCAGCGTGACCATATGCGCGGATACATAAAAATACTTAATTTGCATTAGCATGTACATGGTTTTGAAATCAATGAGGATGAAGTAGACTGCTACGAAATTCATCTAGATGGTTAGCATTGAACATGAGCAAAGCAAATGCAGCAAATCCACCTAGATTTGCTAAAATACCAACTTGAGAAAACGGCCCTTAGGACACTTGGTTAACCTCTACTACTCAACCTCTCGGAGATATCCGGGCTAGAGATCCCAGCTCTACTAAAATGTATTCTGTCCACACAATGATTCAGTTCCACGGACCCCCCCTCAGTTTTAAGAAAAGATTAACAGGGAATGAAAATAGCATCGCAATGGGCCCAAAGGGAGAAGGAATCATTTCCGACACTATAAATTATATATATTTTTGATCAGCATCAACAGGCGAGTCGAGATAGGGCTGTCCGTCTATCTGTATGAACTCACAGATGTCAGAGATGGTAAAAGATAGAGGTTTGACAAGTATGGAGCATATACTTCTTATACTTGCAGGCAGATTAAGTTTATTTAAAACTGCCCTGCCGCCCCCGCAATTTGGAAAAAACGTCATATCTCCCACAGTTTTGTAGATAGATGAATTGTACCTTCTAAAGATATTAGTAATCATTATTATTTACCGATTTGCCGAAGGAATGAATAATATTGAATGAACTATTCTCAATTTATGACCAAAAGTCAGTTACAATCAAAGGTCAGTTTTGAAATAGTTTAGCTACTTGGTTTGATATGTGTTACTTACTTTATTGAATTTCACTTATTTGCTAACAATTACAGTATGATTGAACAGCGCGATGCGGTTGCCAGCCGCGTCAGCAGCCAAGCCAGATGCGTTGTTGCGTTATCACAATGAATAGAGTGACCTGGGCTTTTTTACCAGACCAGGCCAAACCTTTTATGAGTGAGAACAAAATGCTCATGAAATGAAATGATCAAACATCATCCATCAAAAAAGGTGATTGGTTTATGCTGAACGATTTGAATTTATTTTTAGTAATTTTAGTTAAAAAATGGTATGAAAGTTATCGTTTTAATTTTAAATGCCATCTTAAATTATTCTGTTTTTTTTTTCATTCATCACCATTCCAAAAATTAGCAATCATGATTGCTAATCACATTCGTTCACCAACAAAAATCGAAATATTTTGTCATTGATTTGTGCTGGCGAACACGGCCAATGTTAACAATTGTTCTTGAATATAGAAAAAGCGTGCATAGTAGACTTTAGTCAACAATAAATCAGTATTTCGGTACTTTTAGGACGGAATTTTTTCTCTGTGTGTGAGATTTTTTTCGCAATTTTTTTTCACTAAAATGTTTACTTAAGAAAATCACAGAAATTAGGTCGCATTGGCCAGTGGTGGACTTTTTTAAGCTAAGCTTTCAAACTTCTTTAAGAACATTTTTCACCACAGAAAAATAAAAATAATTTTTATTTTACTTTTGTCCTTGAGCTTTATTGCCTGTTGCTTAGTGTAATCACCCTATCGAACACAAGAGAAAGGCGGAATTTGAGCAATAATCATTTGATGTCTCAAAGGCACATAGCAAATAGTCAAACGTAACATTTGATTGCTGAAGACAGAGCGCCTGTTGCCTAGACTCGCCTTATGCAATTGACCCGGATTAGAATCATGGTTTTGCACTTTGGTTCATTATGAAAGGGCTATTGCGTATGCATTTGCTTGGAATCTGGAGTCTAAGGGTATGCCCTTTGACTTGGCTACCTGCCAGAAAATGCGAGTCACAGTACCGCGATTTTGTCCCCCTTGTATTATTCGTCCGATACACACTGGGCTGGATGGCCAAGTTTTTGGCATGAAGTACTTAAGACACTTCCTGTTGAGTCAGTTTTCCTATTATTTCTGCTGTTAAACATTTTCTGGTTGGGAACGTGGCCTTGTGGCTACACTTAAGGTGGACTCTAGTCGCCTTATTAGCCTGCTCCCTACCTTGTTCCAGATTTTGGACACTTTTAAGTAGAGTAGGTACAGCCTGTCCTCAATGTTTTATAGAATAGTATCCCAGCGAGTTAAGCATAATGATTCGGTGCGGTTGCAGTTTGCATTTCCCAAAGATACAAAACCACATGAACAATTTTAAATACTCTTTCTCTCTCTGCTAGGGTATACACAAATTATACAAAAAAAAAAGACAGTGCAAAAAAACTACAAAAATAATAAGCAACCAACTGCAACAGGGAAAAGTGTTTTGTATTTTGTTGTTATTGTTGCTGCCGCCGCCGCTGCTGCTGTTGCTGCTGCTGTTGCTGCTGCTGTTGTATTATAATAATAAAGTGGCAAAGTAGCAAGTGGCATAAATTGCAACCTCATTCAAGCGATTCGAGAGACTCCAAGACTCATGACTCGAAACTGAAGCGGAAGTTGTCGTCAGGCAGTAGGTTGTAGGCCAAAGTGAATTGCGTATGTGTGTCTATGTGTGACTATGTGTGTGTGTGTATTTATAATAATTGTTTTTGTTTTTGCTGTTTGGGGGGGGTTTTTTTTCTCTTCTTTTGAGCTAAAAATTCAACGTCAAGCGTCTCTCTGATATTTATCTCTTTGTAAGTAAGACGAGTTTTATATGCCCTATGTAGATTTGCAATCAACAGCAAAAAGTCAGCCCAGTGAGGAAAGCAACATGGAAAACACACAAAATAAAAGAAAAGGAAAAACAAAAACTAAAGCAACAACAACAACAAGTGTAATGTGCTGTGTTGCGGCAATAATCACTGCCTGTTCTTGTTGTTGTTGTTGTTGTATTTGTTGCTGTGCCACATATATGAATGAATGCTGTTGTTGCTACAAGCCACAGTGTGTCGGCATTTAACTTCTCAACTTTTCTTCATTTTTTTTTTTTTTGCACCGCGTGTGGGCGTTGGAGGGAGGTGTAGGCTGGGTCCGGCGCCCGCTTAGAAAAAAAGCAAGTGCAGGAAACTACTTTGCATTTAATTGTCTGTAATGACGTGCAATATAAAATGTTAAAATCTAAAAATGTTCAAATCTGAAAACCAGAAATGATGTCGACACAGTTACCCAAGCCTTACAAGGGCGGTGGGGTAGGGAAAATAGAAATATGATTGGCTTCTCAACGTGGGTTTGCACCATTAAGTTGGATATGGCTTTAGCAGTGACTTTTCAACAATGAGGAAACCTACAGTACAGTTGGTAGTCTTTATTGGTCTTAAATACTTTTGTACAAGACATTTTATCAAAGGATGTTGCATAAATGTTATAAAAAATTTCGGAAAATAAGTTCCAATAGTTCAAAATGCAACCAAAATGGAAAAAAGATTCCGACAAAATAAAGTCAAAATGTTTCTTAAATGAGCCCTAAGGGGTCTTTTAACGTAATCAAAATAACGTAAATCAGTGGTGTCCAAAATGCCAATAGCCTATTCTATATGGGATATGAACTTATAATTCTGCCGGCTTCTCAGCCGACACACGTATAGAGAGAGAGAATACATGTGTGTTCCATAACTAGCACGTTCAGCTTTTTGTTCTCTCACGAGGCAAATGTTCACAGTCTGGTTGCTCATGTTGACATGTGAAACTCGTTTAATTCGTGTTTCGCTGCTACGCACACAAGCGCAATGCTTGATTGTGTGAGTTTGGACACCACTGACGTAAATTGAATTTCTAAAAGAAGCCCGAAAGATTGTAAATGATCTCAAAATGTTATAAAATTGATATCAAAGATGTAATATGGGGTATTAACCCAGCTCCGAAATGATTCTAAACACCGAATAGTGGGCTTAAGAACTGAGTTCTTGAAAGCAAAGGAGAGATTACTTTACTTTTGTCAACAAATGTGCTTGATTTCTTTTTAAATCGTATTTTTTCAGAGTGTACTTTAAGTATGAATATCTCTAATTTCCATTATTTTTTTACTCTAAACCCATCAAGATTGGATTAAATTGTGTAAAAAGTAAATCGTGAATTTGTAACAGGCGGAAGAAAACTTTCTAGACCACATGAACGTATTACAAATATTTCTTTAAGTGAGAGTGGCCCAGAGCAAGTTTACGGCGGCGAAGGGAAAAACCCAGCCAGCATTTTATGAAATTTTTGATCACATTCGAGTCATTTTCGAGTCGTCTGTCTGATTAAAATAGTCATAATTGCGATCGTTTTGTGATCATTAATGTTACTTTGGTCGGAAGAAAATGGTACCCTAGCCGCGACTCTTCATAAAGAGTCGATTTTAATCCGTTTTCTAATCAGTTTCGACTCATTTTCGAGTCATTTCCGAGACTTTTTCTAGTCGTTTTTTAATGAATCACACTTTGAGCAAGTGCATGAGTAACTTTTGAGTCTTCCTTAAGTCGCACATGCAACTAGTCCCTTTTTAATCATCAAAAGGTCTCGAAAAAGACTCACCAAGGTGATTATTGTTAAAATGATCTTCCAAATGCTATGTGGGAACATACGACGTTGCTGTTGGAATATACTTTACTGTAAGGTCACAGTGATACCCTCTTAAACGACGCGTTTTGGTGTTAACAAGGCAAAACAAAAAAAAAATTTTGTGTTTTAAATGGCTGTTGGTGTCTGCAAATTGGACTCAAAGTTTATCACTCATACGTACTGTTGCCCTTGCTTACATTTTAAATTTTTCATCAGTTGGCCTAGACTTGGTTTGAAGTCATAACTAGTGTCAAAAATGTACCATGACCATTGAAAAAAGTTGTTTTTATTATAACCAAAATAATATGTAAAAAATATTTAATAAATATATATTTAAGCGAATTCGTTTATTACTGCACAATTTCTACTATTCTGCGTTGTTCACTTTTAGAAAAAAGGGAAGTTTTTGCCGTACACTAAGAGGCAAACAGGATATCTTTGAATTGAACTGAAGTGCTGCGCATCACAGTTGCGGCCATTGCAGCTCATAAATAGACTGTCGTCCATTTGATCATTCCCAAACTTGGAGGATCGATAAATAATGGTTATAAAGACCTTGTTTGAACCCCGCTCGTGATCCATGCTGACTCCAACCAGCGAGCCACATTAGTCGCACTTTCCGAAATGGACATTCTTAAAAATGTAGTCCCATATAAGAGCGTGGATAAAATGCATCTCTTCTTTGGAAATGGGCTCGCTTCATCAAAATTAGGTCTTAGTTTAACAAAATACATTCGATTTCTGATTTAAATTTTTTGGTTGCTCGAATATATTCAACTTTTAAAATAGAGGAAAGCTAACTTCGGCTCGACCGAAGTTTATATACCCTTGTAGCTTGATGGCGCCACTACTTTGAGCATTTGCTTCCCAGTTTGTTATATGGCAGCTATACGAGGTGTTTATCCGATTTTGACCGAACTTCCCAAAATTGTGTGGAAACTGGTAATATTCACAACTCGAAGATATAAAGACGCTAACATTGAAAACAAAAAAGTTTTTCTCACTTAAACTACTTTTTCGTCCGATAGTTCCTATGGCAGCTATAAGCTATAGTCATCCGATTTGGATCAAACTTGGTAGAACTGTGCAGTAGCATATAATATTGATTAGTGACAAGTTTGGGAGCGATAGCATTGAAAACAAAAAAGTGTTTCCTACTAAGACTTTTTCTCAGACATATCTTTTGTATGGCAGCTATACTATATAGTTGTCCGATTTTCATAAAACTTGGTGGAATTATGTAAAATCATAGAAAACTTAGAAATACGAGGATTGAGCACGTTTCCGTTGAAGACAAAAAAGTTTTTCTCACTAAAACTACTTTTTAGACCGATGGTTCCTATGGCAGCTATATGATATAGCATATTATTTATAATGGTATCTGTTAAGTTTTCGCATGGTACCTTATCGGCGAACACCCTAGTGAGCGGTCTATATTTCTACATATTTTTATACCGAAAAAAATTTGTTTCCTATAACCTATAATCTTTACTATCAGTTTCAAAACAGAAACAAATACATGGGTTAATTTCGGTTTTTCCTCCATAAACTGAGATAAGACGTTCTTGCATTAACATGAAAATTATCCTATAAAATGATACAGCGACATATTCTCAACTCACATGGAAAGTATATAACATATCCACATGAAAATTTTACACAATAGAGAACACGATACAGCGAGTATTTCTGCATCACTAATAGCCGATTTCTTATCATTTTCATTTCTTAAAATTTTGTCGTTCCCATTGACAAATCGTCATCTTTTTGACACTTAGACAAATACAGCTGCTTTGTTTGTTTTAAATAACAGACGGTACTTTCAAACTCAAGTGGACTTTTTGGAATAGTCAGCAAAAAAAAAAAGACATACCCGTCAGGAAAGCAATTTCTTATGGCGAACGCATTGCCATCACCCTGAACTATCAGCAGAAAGTTGAATACACAACTTATTTGAAGTCGAAGCTTCGGAATTAGCGCTATATTTCCAGATATGACAGTTGTCCAACCACCACAATGATACTAAATGGAGCACCGCTAGAAAGAGTAAAGTCGTTCAAATACCTAGGAGTGACTTTAACTGGTAATATGCAATTTGACAGAGACGCTGAACTGAAACTGAAAGACACCCGAGCAGCGATAGGAAGTACATGGAACACTCTCCTAAGCCGAAAAAATGTCAATCCTAGCACCAAATACAAGATGTACCAGGCGACCGCTAAAGCGATAACGTGCTACTCAGCACAAGTATGGGAATGTTTTCAATATGAAGATGTTGCACTCAGTCTAAGGTTCTTTATAAAAATATTATTTATGCGATATACTTAGAAACTGGATTGCCACCCTTATTCGCCCACACGCTGCAACTTCATTTATTATATAATATTCGATATGCCTGAACGAAGATATCCGAAAATAATTGCAAAACACCTGCTCGCGACCAAATCACAACTCTTCCACCAGTGGTTAAGTTTGGCACAGGAGTTCGGGACGGAGCTTACTCTCGAATTTCCAGAACAGTGGAAAATACAACAGAACCGGCTAATACAAAGTATAAGATGCACATTTCGGCAAAGATGGCAATCAGAAGCGAGACAGAGCGACACGAGAAACACATACTCAAAGTTATGTTACAACATGGCTGAAAATAACTACTTTCAAGATGATATTGGAACTTATATGATTTCGCACATTTTTAAGGCTCGAGTGGAAATGCTCCAGCTTAGCTACAGACCTCACCACCAGAACGAAAACAGTTTATGCACATTGTGCAACTTGAGAGAACGTGAAGACACACACAACACTTTCTGGGCAGATGCCCGATACTACAGGAGCTGAGAATGGCCTACCTAGGAAAAATAAGGCTTACTGAGGATGAATGCCACACGGTGCTTAATGGAAGGAACTGCATGAATTTGGATTTATACATAAGCCACGCTATTAAATATAGGGATCAAATTTTACACGAGCTTTTATAAATGTAGTACTGTTATCTATAATTTTTTATCTTTTTATGTTGCCTTACATATGTATATAAATTTTAAATAACAAAATTAAGTGTAAAAAATTAAATATGTAATTAATATTTAAAGCAAAACGACTTTAGGCTAGCGGCAAATTGCCATGCCTTTTATAAGCCCAAATAAATGCCTACTACTACACAACTAATTTTGACTTATTTATATTTGAAGTAAAATTGCGCTTACTTTTTACCTTTTTTCTTCAACATTTTGTTACCATTTTTAGAAAATGACAGAAATTAAAGGCAATGTGAAGTGCCAAATCGTATGGAAGAAATTATTTCATTTTCTTCATTTCTTGTCATTTAAACAAATGAAGTTTAATTTCTTTGGTGGAAATTGGCTATAGGTCAAAAATCGTATTTATTGAGTTATGCCGGGCTTGAAGTAAGTAAGTGATTTGTTCCATACGATTTTCAACATGAGAAGTTCTTTGCTTTTGCAAAAAATGTAGTATATTTTATAGAAAATTTAACGAATATCCAAAATCAGATATTTTAAATTAAGTTTTAAGTTTAAAAATTCCCATTTCTCTTTAATATATCTTTTAAATTATTAATGAAGGCAGAGAGATCTTTTACAAATTCAAAGCAGGTACAATGATCATTTTACATACATACATACTGCCGCACTGTTGCTAATGGGCATAGAGGGAAGAGAGTGCAGCTAACCAAAATCTTTACCTTCCTCATATTTCCTTATACATAAGTGTTATTACACTGTCAATTTGTTAGGATGCTGGCAAATTTAGACGATCCAAAAATGCACGACTTCTGCTGAAATTTAACAGCAGCCAGTTGTGATTTTTATACCCTTACTCTTTACTCATATTAAAATTGTCCAGATGTTTGTAACGCATAGAAGGAAGCATCTTCGACCACATAAAGTATATATATTCCTGATCAGCATGACGAGCTGAGTTGATATAGCCATGTTCGTCTGTTTCTATGCTACCTCCACCGTCAGTTTTAAAGCTATCTTAAACAAACTTTGCACGAAGTCTTTTGGTACAAATACGCTGCACATATGTAGGAAACGGCCGGACTATAGCATATAGCTGCCATAGGAACGATCGGTCTAAAAACTAGTTTTAGTGAGAAAAACTTTTTTGTTTACAATGCAACTGCCCCCAAACCTTGTATTTATCAGTTTTCTATGTTTTTACATAATTCCACCAAGTCTTATGAAAATCGGACAACTATATAGTATAGCTGCCATACAAAAAAATAGTTCTGAAAAAAGTCTTAGTAGGAAAAACTTTATTGTTTCCAATGCTATCGCTCCCAAACTCGTTACTGATCAATATTAGATGCTACCACACAATTCTGCCAATTTTGATCCAAATCGGATGACTATAGCATATAGCTGCCATAGGAACCATCGGTATAAAAAGTAGTTTTAGTGAGAAAAACTTTTTTGTTTTTAACGCAAACGTCCCAAATCCTCGTATTTCTTTGCTTTTTATGCTTTTACATAATTCCACAAAGTCTTATGAAAATCGGACAACTATATAGTATAGCTGCCATACAAAAGATAGTTCTAAAAAAAAAGTCTTAGTAGGAACCACTTTTTTGTTACCAATGCTATCGCTCCCAAACTTGTTACTGATCAATATTATATGCTACCACACAATTCTGCCAAGTTTAATCCTAATCGGATGCTTATAGCGTATAGCTGCCATAGTAACGATCGGTCGAAAAACTAGTTCTAGTGAATAAAACTTTTTTGCAGAGGTCGCAAAAATCGGTCCCCCGTTTGCCTTTGTCAGTAAACGACAGCTTTCGTGCGACCACATTGAAAAAGAGGTAGCGAAACAACCTGTAACTACGTTCTCTGCTTCCATTTGGTTGTGAGAGGCGAGAACACACATTTTTTTTGTTTTTTCCCTCTTAAGTCTTTTTGGGACCGTTTGCCGAAATTGTCGATTTCAAAAGGTATTCTTCGTATGTATGCATCGGTGTGTAAGGCTCGGTTCTCTCTCGCATAGACTCTGTCTCTGTTTATGTTAAACTCTGGCGCAACTCTTGACTCTGCCACCTTTTCAAAAAGGATTTTGAAAGTTTAGTCTTTGAGAAGCACGCAATTTAACACCAATTGACTGAGTTGGGCCTGTTATTCGGTTGCTGTCAGACCGATCAGTGCTGTGTGGTTGACCACTGCCACTTAAAAGTGAGCGCGATAACAGAACACATTCGGTTGAGGGAAGCCCAAGCCCGTTTTTTCTTTGGTTTTTGGGTCAGTGACGTGAGCAGAGCAAACTGAAAAAAGGGTTGAGAGTTATTTACGAGCTACGCAATAGTAGCGTCTTTATACTTTCCAGTTGTGAATATTATCGGTTTCTACACAATTTTGAAGAAAGAAATTTGCAGTAAATGAGACGCTCATATGATGTCACGTGCAAAAAAAAAACCGAAAACGGAACAGTTCCAATTAATAGTAATCTGAAATCTTCATTAAATATGTTCATAAAACAAAAACGATAGCTTATGGAATGGTGGGAAAAAAAATTAAACAATATTTCCAAATCTTTTAGAATTATCTAAAGTTGTGCTAGCAGTACCACCCACACAAAAGTAAGTGTTGGGCGTTTGATTTCAGAAGTAAAAATTATAATTAATTCTCGCAGGAGTCGCCTGCTCTATCAAACTCTGAATGATAAAATGTTATTTAGATCTAATTACAATCTCGAATAAGATGTCATTTCCGAGAAGAAACCTTTGTTTTATGAGGGCATATTTATCTAATTTATTAAACTTAACATGATACTTTTGTGAATGAAGTGGTTTCTTATCTTTTAGTTAAAACTTCTATTGAGAAATTTGAAAATTTACAGTGAAGTAGACGCTTGACTAAGTTCAAATTTCTTGTACAATTACTAGATAAATGAGATTCCAAATGTGGCCGTTTTGTCTGCAAGATTTGTCAAAATCAAATCGAAACTCGAAACAGAATCAGGTTAATAACCGTAACCCGTACCATAACGCATATCCCACTACCGTAATATAACCGTAACCGGAAAAAAGCAATTGGCCAAAACAGTTACCGTAACCCGTCAGGGTTCGTTTCAGTTTTCACTCAACCTAATATCTAAATACGAATTTATTTCGTATCAAGCGACATATCTCAGTTGTGCTGCAGACAAAATTGTTCGAAGATCCCTCGGCTTTCTGTTGAATTATATAAATTTTCGAATTTCTTTACTTTGTTTTACTAGATTGACACGACAATCATTAAATCATTCCGCATATTCTAGAATTTATTAAAAATATTTCATTTACTTGCACTCAAAATGTTGAAAACATTTCCCACGCAATATGGCTATAAATTTATTGCTTTGTCATTTGCGTAGTCTATCTCTCACTTTAGTTTATTTTTTGCATACTTAATTATCAGCCCCACGTGCCCCACTGATCCCGCCAAGTCCCCACGTCCGTTACGGTTGTCGCTGCCAGCTGCAGCAGCAGCCAATGCGTCGTTTGAAAATTTTATTATTTAGCGGATGTTTAATTGTATCTATTTAATTTTCGTATGCAGTTTCGTCTGTCGCCGTCGTATGTTTTCATTTTCATTTGCAATTGCAATTGTCATGTTTTTGCTTTATTATTTCTTGCCGCAGCAGCAACAGCCCCAACAATCGGCCTCGGTACCGGAGAATAACAATTAAACTAAATTTAAATTATATGTGTAATGCTTGCAGCAGGCTGGCCCATTTTTATTTATTTTTTTTTTTCTTTTCTGCTTTTGAAATAATTATACTAAAAATACAGTAGAGAGTCACATTCGTCATGAGTCGGCGCTGCTGCATATTTATTTATTTATTAAATCGACAAACTGAAACTTAACCATGGGGTATATGGATGAAGTGAACGGGCAATGGGTAAAAGTTGATTTGAGGTACGGAATAGGGTATGGCCAGTTCGACTCTGTGACTCTGTGTGTGTGTGTGTGTGTTTTTGAGCAGAGGATGTGATGCAACAAGCGACTTGCAATGAGTTGAGTTGTGTCTTGGCTGTTGCTTTAATTTCATTACAAATTTTTCTCAAATAAATCGCTTACATTTCGCTATGCAATTATTAGTTTGTTGTTGTTGTTTTTTTTTGTGTTTTCCACAGACAAAAGTGGCCCGCCCGTAAGTCAATGCAAAGAAAATTTCGCTGTTGTAAAAAGTCATTTGCATAATACAGCACCGGAAATTGTTATTAGTAGGTAGATTTGTTTTTTTTTTTTCTTTTCATGAATTGCACTTTTAAACGCTGCCTTTGACTTGCCATTTTATTATTGTATTGTACATGAAATTTATTTATATGCAAATGTGCTAAAAAACTAAACAATAAAATGTTTCAACATTTTCACATGCGATTGCCATCTCTCAACAACCGACGACGAGAGTTTATTTTTATATTAATTTTTAGTTTTTTTTAGGTGAAAACGCTCTCTGGCAACTTAATGACACTTAATTGTCCGTTTCCTGCGCTTCTTTTTGTTTCATTAACAATATCAAACTTTATCGCCTTTAATGCCACTTTGTCACCTGACACGGCCAAATGGGCGTCAACAAAAGTTCAACATAAACTAGCCAGCACAAAAACGAGAAAGAAAAAAACAAACCACGAACAAAGCGACAGGGCTAAGACTTAACCGCCAGCCAACAAGCACACTAGTAGGACCCGGCACCAGGAGGCCAGACCAAAGAAAAACGTAGAGAGGAAAACTGTGAACAAAGCTTTAACTTTACAGCTTTCAACTAAATTAATTTACTTTTACCGCCAACAACTTGGTATGGCGAAGTGAGGACAACGCGGGTATTTGAGCATTGTGGTGGTGGGCTATGAACAGGGCTAACAAGCTAAGCATTGTTGTTATAATGCTCGTAGTGCATGGCATACTCCACGACCGTATGCTGTGGGCTATAAAAAAAAAGTGTCCCCGGATGACACAATGATATGAAAGCAGAGTAGCTGACTTAGCGATCAATTAGAAATTGTATAATATTCAAAAAGTCTTAGTCTCATGCGGTTTAGTAAAATCTGGTAATAGCTTCATTAGACCACGTAGCTAACACAACGTTATTGATTTTAAGATAACACTATCTTTTTTTACTTGCTTTACAGGGACTTAAGCTCGGGACACTTTGAAGACTGAACAACACACGGACGACGGCACCTTAGCCCACTCGACTATCAGCCATAAGCAAGACGAGGCGTCGAATTTTGAGACATTGGGTCGAACGAGCGTTGCTTATGTCGCTTCATACATGGCATTGCGTCGAAAGAGCGTCGCTTATGTCGCTCCATGCATGTCATTGGGTCGAACGAGCGTCGCTTATGTCGCTCCATGCATGCCATTGCGTCGAACGAGCGTCGCTTATGCCGCTCCATACATGGCATTGCGTCGAACGAGCGTCGCTTATGTCGCTCTATGCATACACCCAGAAAAAAAGATTTTCCTTAAACTTTAGGAAAATGGATTTTATTACCTAAAATGTGATTTACAGGCAATAATTTCATAAAAAAAAGGGCATTTTACCTAAACAATCTTGTTTTAGGACTAAATTTTGTAGGAATCCTTTGCCTTAAAATGATGCCATTTTCCTAAACTTAAGCTGCCTTTACACTTGTCATACATCTCTAAAGAGACTCCAATAAAAGATTCTCTTTAGAGAAGTTTGACAACCTACTAATTAGAGATCTATGAAAAGTGTAAAGGCAGCTTTAGTATTATCATTTCATAAATGGGTAATTATTTCTGAAGTGGGCAACTATTTTTTTTCATAGTCTCCAAACATTAGAATTTTTTGTCATGCTATAACAGCAGTTTTCCACAATTTTTAAAATTTTGTTCAGAATTTCTCCATTGTGGGATCCAAAGATAAAGCGATTGTTTTTTTTTTTTTTTGTTAAAGTTGCTTATAGCTAAATTTTTGATGGGTCTAAAAATAAAAAAAAATTTCAAAAAATATTGATTTTCCTTTACTTTGTGATAAAAATATTTGCGATGGTTGAACTGGAGGAATAAACCGCCGAAACTAAAGAAAAAAAATAAATCGAGGTTTGTGGAAAAACGGCCATTTTGAGATTTTTCAAAATAATTAGAAGTAATCCTTTTGATATTTTTAGTACTCTAAAAAAGGTTTCATGATGGGACAGACATACATAACTTTCCTCTAAATTACCTTGCTAAGAATGAAATACAAATTTTATATTAAACATGCTTTGACACGGAGCATATATAATATTGACTAGCGGAAAATCCACCGTTTTCATATGTTTGAAAAAATTCTGGAAATATCCTTTCAATATTTTAAGTAAGTTTTAAAATTTGACCGATGGGACGGATGGACATGGAAAAAAATTTAACAAATTGAACAATTTAGTGGTGGAGGTGTGGTGTTTCGAGTGTGTGTGGTGCTTATTACCTAAAAACGAAGTTAAATAGTCTAACATTGTCTAAAATTTTAGGTCACATATTACCTAAAAAGCTTATTTATTGACTAAAATGTTGGCCTTTCTCTTACCTAAAAAGACGTTTTATGGCCATCCATTGCCTAAAATTTTAGGTCATATATTCCTTGGCTGTCATTTTAGGTACAATAGACTTAAATTTCTGGTAATTTTCAAAAGTTTTAGGTAATATTTTTTTCTGAGTGTATCTATAAATCTTTGCTCTCATCCAACACCCATTTATTAAAGCGCATATCTAAATTTAAATACATATATTCCTCGTAAAGGCACCGAGAAGCAAAAATTGGGATCCAATGTCAGTTCCCAATAAAATCGTTTTCTGTTTCACATGCGTCATCTATAATATCTATAAATCTTTGGTGTAAACAAATGCCCTCACAGACGCCTTCGTTGTTAAAACCGAAAGACAGCATAGAACAAAACCATTTCGCAAACATTTTAAGAAAGGAGAAAGGATTTAGAAAAACTTTCTGAAAATAAGCCTTTTCTTTCTTAATTTTAGGACAAAATACACTAACTTTTTAAAAAATATTTTTTTAAATCAAAGGAAAAATTATCCTAAAAATGAGAAGGCCAAGCTAGCGTCGTCTGTGCTGAAGTTTTTATACCCTTGCAAATGCTGTTTTTGAAATGTCAGAGTTTAAGAACGCTTACATAAAAATCGAAAAAATTTTTAACTAAAACCCATTTTCCGACAGATAAACATCTGATTTCGACCAAATTTCGCGAATCTTTTTGAAAACATTTCAAACTAACAATCGCGGAGTTGAAGAAAGATAAAATTTAAAACATAAAACTTTTTCTCACTAACATAAGATATAGTCACCCGATGTCGATCAACTTTTTCAAATTAGTTTGAAAGCGTTTAAAGTTTTAAGCAAAAAAGTTTTTTCACTAAGACCCATTTTCCGACCGATGGTTCCTATGACAGCTATAAGATATGGTCATCCGATCTTGACCAAAATTTGCAAATCAGTTTGAAAGCATATAATATTAATAATGGCCGAGTTTAAGGCCGCTAACATTGAAAACAAAAAAGTTTTTCTCACTAAGACCCATTTTTTGACCGATGGTTCCTATGGCAGTTATAAGATATAGTCATCCGATCCGGTTGGTTCCGACATATTAGCAGCGTGCAGTAAAAAGAAGACTCTGTGCAAAATTTCAACTCGATAGCTTTAAAACTGAGAGACTAGTTTGCGTAGATACAGACGGACAGACAGACAGATGGACGGACAAAGCTCAATCGACTCAGCTCGTCGCCCTAATCAAGAATATATATAGTTTATAGGGTCGGAAATGAATATTTCTATGCGTTGCAAACTCCTGGGCAAAATTATACTACCCTTTGCAAGGGTATAATTAGAAAAGGCAATTAAGCAAATTCAATAGAAATGTATTTTTCTAAACTTTAGAAATTCTAAGCGAAAGCCTTGCCACAAGACCACGGCCCTTGTTCCTCGCTAGCGGCTAACTGCTTACATTCATGATTTGGTCGCTATATTTCGTGAGAGTATGATGGTGGTGTGAGCTAAGAAGCCGTCGTTCGTGTGTTTACGTCTTTAAGGTCTCAGTTAAGCAAGTAAACAATTTTTAATGGTATCTCAAAATCAATTAAAGCTTTGAAAAAAGTGTGTGATGGTGGTGTGGTCAATTTTTATAATTTTTTTGCTAAAAACAAATTTGATTTGGGTTGGATTCATATAAAACTCTTCAAGAACTGGAACTGGTGAAATCTGTAAAGGTTGTTTTAATTTTGTCCAGATGTTTATAAAGCTTGAAAGGAAGACTTTCCGACTAGAGTTGACGATAAATTCCAAAATATCCAAAATATCAAATGTTAAGCAGCATACATCAAACATCAAAAATCGTACATCAAACATCATCCATAAAAAAAAAAGTTGATTGGCTTATGCTAAACGAATTTGAGAGAAGTTTTAGGAAAAAATAGTATGCGCATAAGTTATCGTTTTAATTGTAAATTCAGAATCACAAAAACAGGCAATCATGATTCCACATCACATTCGTTCACCACAACAAACGAACTAGATCCATCGATTCTTTTGTCAGCGATTTGTAATGGTGAACACGGCCTATGTTTATACCCAGCAAACCAAGTTCGAAGCGCTCCAAATTTTGTGTCTGAAAAGAGCCGAGCATAAGAGCGTTTTTGGAGTAAACACATAAATTTGAAGGTTTTCGGAGCATATTCAGTGCATTCTAAGCACGGGCTCATAAAAAGCACGGATCTGCACTCCAATACGCATCTGGAAAGAGCCTTTCAGTAGCCCTTCAAGTGCCTAGAACAGTAACTTTTATGTGTATTTTTTGAGGGTTTTCTATGCTTTATTGGGAGGGTAAGAGCCTTATATCTGTTTCAGAATAGAGTCAGATTAGACTCAGAAACCTTCCACATTAAGTGCGACCGGTTTCATAGAAAAAAACCTTAATTTCCGACTCTTTTTTTGTGCACATTATGACGGTGAATGCTCATTAAAAAGTATCTGAAAAGTGTCAGAAAACGCACATATTGTTCTACAACTACACTTGGAATAATTATTGGTAGTGCCCTTTGTAAACGATCTTTACATTAAAAATCTAGATATAGATGCAAAGGAAACATTTAACAGTTCCATTTTCATTTTAAACATTTTTTCCACAAAATTGTATAATTCTGGCTTATTATGGGCAGCACTTTTACGTTGTTTACCCACACTGAATGTTCAGTACTAAACCAAAGCATACAGCTGTTAGCTGTACGCTGTGTTGGAGTACTCATATGAGCTGGCTGTCAAAAAACTTTTATAGCTTGCTCATATAAGACAAAAAATTTTTGGTGATAGTCTATTTGAGCTCTCAAATCAGTTTTTAGACAATAAATTTATAGTTAAACTGTGTTTTTGTAGCCAAATCATTTGAGAAGTCAGATAAGTGATATAGCAGCTTTGGTTCTTATGCAAATTGCTTAGTTGTAGTCGCTGTCAAGCTGACGAGAATTCCTCAATTTGAATCTGGGGTAAAAAAAAACAATTTAAATGTTATCTTAATCAATAAATCTGCTTGAAGTTTAAATATTCAACTCCAAATTAGAAACTGTTCTGAATCCTTGAGCTTATCGCAAGTCCAAAGTACTCGGGTTTTTTCTCCGTTTATAAGTAATTAGAAGAAATGCGTAAAATGTCAATTTCACGAATCAAAACAAGTAAGAAAGTTGCTCAAGCCGAACTGAAATATCAGTCTAAGTTTGTATTTTACATTTAACTTTTAAATGTGCCACCTCTTTAACTGTGTAAAGTGATGATCAGCGCATAGGGGCCAGTGCTGCCCATCATTTGAAGCAACGAGTGTTGTGGCAACTGCCTGTAAAGCTGTTACTTTGAATTTTATATTGCTTACATCTCAACTATCATTCATCCGATCGAAAAATGCCTACTTTCTTTCGAACAATCTAGCTATAGTTCTTCTAATAGTTCTCCTCGGTAAGGGTATTTCCTCAGGCAACTTCTTTTGAAAGTTAGTTTTAACCTTTTCCCATTTCTACATTTGTATGGAAGGGCTAGGAGCCTGTGGTTTTTTCATTACACAAATTGTTATAAATGAAATACAATTAAATATTGTACTCCTCCCCCCAACCAAACACACACACACATAAACACACTCACATAAACCAACAGTAGGCGTTGGGGCGTATTGAAAATGCAGATTACGTATACGCCGCATTGAGCCTGCGACAAAATCAAAGTTGTTGCTTCGCTGACTGAACTCCGGGCAAAAGCAAAAAGCCGGGACCCGGGCAATAAGTCAACCCGAAGTAAACAAAAGGCAACCGCAGTCGCTCTGGCAAGCCCACAAAGTGTCCACAGTGGCTGCCCAACCACAACAATAACAACAACAACAACAACACAACGGGTGGGGGGGCCAGCTCTAAGTGCGAAGTGCCAGCTCTGACTGCCATTTTTATTATTTACTAAATTGGCGCCAAATGCAAAGTAAAACGAGAAAGAAAATCTCCATTAAACTGTAGTTCCCTAGCTTAGTTAAGGTTTTTTCCGTTGCGGTTTGTATTTGTGTGCGGGGACAATAAAAAATGCAAAGGAAATTGCAGAGTAAAGCAAATAAAATTAATTGAATTCCAATCAACTAGAAATTGCAGCAGCGAAAAAAACAAAGCCAACGGAAAAGCGAAATAATAAAAAAAAAAAAAATATTAAATTGTAAAAGGCAAAGGCAACCAACCAACCCGACAGACTCCACTCCAAGACGGCGACCGACCAACTGACGCCAGCATAATAAGTATTTTTTATTATAATGTAATTTTATGATTTCGCCGCCATTTTCTTGCTAAATTAAAGCATAAATAGAAATAGAAAAAGATAAGTACGAAAAAAACAAAAGTGAGAAGCACAAGAAAGCGGGCTAAGCGCTGCCGGAGACGGAGACGGGGACAACGCAGTCAATTTGCATAAAACCGATCGATATTTTTGATTACATTTACAATACATAGAAACAGAGACAGCGCAACGGTTTCGCTAGACACGAGGTCGCTCTTGCGAGGAAAGGTGCTCGGGTGGTGGTGGTCGAGGTGGGGGTCACTAAATATATAATTTTGTCATTTAAATTGTGCGCCCAGTCCTTGAGACTCGGAACTGCGCTTAAATGTAAAATAAATACAATTATATTTCTCATAAAAAAAAAAAAAACGAAATGCAAAATTAGAAGTGGGTCGACAAAGTAAAGGCATATTAATTATTCTACAAGGCGCATAATTCATGTGGGCGTGGCAGTAAAATTATAATAATAATCAAAAAAAAAAAAATGTAAAGAAGGGCACAACAGAGGAGGTTGTGCCCACATCTTGCCCCCCCCCCCCCACATAAAAAAAAGGAAATAAATTATAAATTGAGCTCTGTGCGCAGCGCAGCGCATAAAGAAGGCAGAAAAGGTCAATGGTAAAGGTGTCAAAGGACCCGCAACCCCTTGACAATGTAAAGGGGGAGAGGTGAGCACAAAAAGGCAATTGAAATAAATACAATTTTTTTGCTCTGGGGTTACTTGATAAGAGTTGCAGGCCCATTGATCCCATTACAGATCAAATGATGCATGTGTCTGGATCAAAACAGCAGCATCATCAATCTTGCAGAAATAGCTTAAAATGCAGCAGCAAACGGTGATCTGAAAACGGTGTACAAGGAAATGGAATACATATGGGAAAATTCTGACGACCGCAACGGAACAAATAATTAGATGGAGATCCCGTTTTCCGCAAGTCCTAAACTGTGTTGTATCTACGGCCGCATTTCGACTCTTTAGCGAGCTGCCATAGATTTCCAATTACCACAGAGTAAAGATTTCAGTGCCCACTGGGCTTGAAATCATAATTGCCATCCAATCACCGCCCCATGACAGAGTTCTTCAAATGCCAACGAAGAACTGCGGCGGATTTACTATAATATACTACGGTCATGGGAAACTGAGGAGCTCGGTAAATGTTTAGTATACATTACCTCCGCAAAATGGACACCTTCATTTATTATAGTAGTGATACACCCAAAAAAATTTGTATCAATATCAATTTGATACGTGTTGTCTCAAATTGAAACAGAAACTAGTATAATTGTTTTTGTACCAATATAAACCAAGTGAGTAACTGATATTTTGGGTATTAATTTGAAACTAAATTAATTTGATACACAGAAGTATAAATTTGGAACTAAACAATTTTGATTGTCAACGAATGGAGGATTTTTTAGCCCGTCCGGCAAGCTATGTCCCTACTCACAGCTGGGAGTGGTCAGAGATTTCCCCGGAGATAATAATAGAGAGACGTTTTTAGAGAGAAGAGAGAGAGAGATCTGTTGAGAGCAGGTGATAGAGATCATTGTAATTTTGACATAAGACCCGAAAACGATTGTGCTGGGCATAATCAGTAGTGCATTTGGGCAAGATTAAAGGTAAATAGTTTCTAGTTGGCCTAAAAGGAACGGAAAAGTTAAGGCGACCTAAGAGTTCAGTAGAGTCTACATCACTAATGATTAGCTTATGAAGAAAAGAAACGCCTAGGACTGTTCTACGATTAGCTAACGAAGGAAGGTTAATAAGCAAGAGTCTGCTGGAGTACGATGGCAGACGAAGGTTAGGTCCACGAAGAGCAAAAAGCAAAAATTGCTTTTGTACTGACTCAATACGATCGATATGCTTTTTATATTGCGGACACCAGACGGACGAGCAGTATTCAAGTACAGGACGGACTAGAACAGTATACAGAAGCTTTGTGGTGTATGGGATCATTAAATTCCTTCGACCAACGTTTAATGAATCCAAGTACACCATTCGCCCTATTAACAATAGAGGAGATATGAGGATTGAAACTCAGTTTGGGGTCAAAAAGAATACCAAGATCAACGACTGTAGATATTCGTTGCAGGGGTTCATTGCCAATCGTATAAATAGCCAGCGAAGGTTTGCCGATGAAAAGTCATAAGCATGCACTTGGAGCAGTTAAAGTTTAAATGATTAACCAAGCACCAAGACTGCAAGGAGTTTAAATCATCTTGCAATCTAATGGAATGTGTCGGGTCATTGAAAGATAAAATAAGTTTAACGTCATCGGCACACATAAGTTTCCGAGAATAAGATAGTATTGTGGGTAGGTCATTAATAAAAAGAGTAAAAAACAAAGGACCAAGGTGACTACCTTGCGGTACACCGGACGTTACAGAGACGGGCTTTGAAGTGTCTGAACGTAATATAACTTTCTGCGTTCTATTTTTTAAATGGGACGAAATCCAGAGCAAAAAAGAGGCGGGAAATCCTAACCGATCAAGCTTATAGAGGAGACGATCATGGTTTACAGAGTCAAAAGCCTTACTAAAGTCGGTGTAAATGACATCGGTTTGCTTTTTCTTAAGGAGCCCATCATTAACCAATGAAGTAAATTCAAGCAAATTGGTCATAGTTGACCGACGCTTAATAAACCCATGCTGGAAAGGTGATAAAATCGATTTGCAATAATGCTGCAAGGTGGAGGTTAGAATCTCTTCAAATAATTTAGGAATAGCGGAGAGCTTAGCTATGCCTCTGTAATTGGAAATATCAGATTTTCCACCTTTTTTATGAAGAGGAATAATATAGGACTCTTTCCAAAATGTTGGAAAGACTGAAGAATCAATTGATAGATTGAAAATCTTAAGCAAAGGTTTGCATAAGGAACTACAGCACTCTTTGAGAACACAACTAGGAATGTTGTCAGGGCCAGGGGAGTATGAGGATTTTAGAGATTTCAAAAAGTAAAAAAGTAAAAAGTAAGAGCAATTTTGCTTAAAAAATAAATTAGTCAAAATAATATTAAATAATATTTATAATTTGACTTTAAAAACGTCAAATTTCATTCGGAGAGCGACTAATATTTAGTAAAAACTTTGACATTTACAAAATTGGTGGCTATTCGCTTGAAGAAAGTTGAGAAATATTAAAAACATATTTCCAAAGTGGTGAGTCCTCGACTCAAACTGTGCGAAATTTGAAAATAAAAACATTTTTAAAAAAAATATTCGGAAAACTCAATTTGTGGATCAATTCGTGAAGCGAGTTCGTGAAACTGGAATGTTGGTGGATAAACCAACCCGTGTAAGTACTCGTCCGGTGCGCTCGACCGAAAACATTGCTTTGAACAACCATCGACGTCAACTCGCCATCGATCTCAACAATTGGACATTTCACGCACTTCTTTGATGCGAATTCAACATAAAGACCTTGCCATGAAGCCATACAAAGTTCAATGGGTGCAGCAGCTAAAGCCAATTGAACATACGAATCGTCTACAGTTTGCAAATTGGGCGTAAGATCGTTTGGCCTAAGATGGTGAATTTGACCGAAAAATCATATTTTCGGATGAAGCACATTTCCACCTCGGTGGTTATGTTAACAAACTAAATTGTCGCATCTGGGGCACAGAAAATCCGCATATCGTCGTCGAGAAGCCAATGCATCCACCACGTGTCACTGTTTGGTGCATTATTGGTCCATTTTTCTTTGAAAATGAAGAAGGAGCCACCGTGACCGTGAATGGTGAATGTTAAGTGATTGGTTCTTCGAGGAAATTGAAGCGGAAGACTTGGACGATATTTGGTTTCAACATGACGGCGCTACGTGCAACACAGCGCACGCCACAATCGATCTTCTGCGCTCTATCTTCGAAAATCGAATTATCAGCAAATATGGAGATGTGAATTGGCCGTCAAGAAGCTGTGATCTAACACCGTTAGACTATTATCTTTGGGGAGCGGTCAAGGACAAATGTTATGCAAACAATCCTGAAACAATTGATGAGTTGAAGAACGAGATTCGAGTTGCTATTGCTGACATACGTGCCGAAACAATTGAAAATGTTCTCAAAAATTGGGTGGATCGAATGGGCTACTGCCAAGTCAATCGTGGTGATCATATGACTGAAATTGTTTTTCATAAACAAATGACATGAATCAAAATTTCCAATAAATGTTCAACCTTTGAAAAATATAGAGCCGTTTTTTTATGCCAAAATTAAATTCTAAATTTTAAATGGACCACCCTGTACATTCGTTTCACAGATAGACTCTCCAATGAAATCTCTTTCCGCCAGCCAAATGTTTAAATTTGGAAAATTATAATAGTCATAAAGGTCTTAGTCCGGAGATTATGGTGAGTGCGGAACTCATTGGCCCATTCGTAGCCCTCCTCATAAAATTTTGATGTCATTTTCGCTAGGTTGTTTGATATTAACCAAATTTGAGTTTGGGATCAATTGTTTGATTCTAGTACTTGACAATTAATGTAAGGTCTATGTTAGATCACGTAGTATTTAAATATTTACTATACACATTTTTTTGTATCAATCTAGTTGTCCTGCCATAAATTTTAGTTAATTTTTTCGGGATTAACAGGCTGTAACTTTGTCCATCCAGCTGATTTAAGTGCAACAAAATTTATAAAAATAGAAGAGGCCTTAGGCAACAAGCTAAAGTTATTGTAATTAAAATCCAACTACCGCAATGGCTTGTACACGACGATTAAGTTTGAAAAATTTGCCATAATTTGATAAAAAATAACTCTTCAAAGGCATATTTCGACGCTTTTGGGCTTGCTAATGCTGCTCCTATGATTTTTTTAGGCTGCATTAATATGTATACTGTCGTATAAATCTCATAAATACAGATATTTGTGCACGGTGTAGCCTCCATAAGTTTTTGAAAGCCAAAAATACTGCAAAATGGATTTTCGCGATATCTTGAAATAAGATCTGATGGACAAAAACCGAAACCTGTCTTGGAATCAGTGCACAAAACTGGAAAAGAAGGCTGGACCTCACAGAAGTGGTCATTTTGTTGGCCTGTGTTATCAGATTGTGCACAACTTTACTCATTTCAAAAACATTTGGAATATAAGGAAGCATTTTGAATGATGTCAGCCGTGTAGCGATGCTCATCGTATCCTCTATGGCTGAAAATCAGGTTTTTCTAGACAAACGTAATGCTAGTGCTCCTATACGGTGCCTACCCATGAAATACTGTCAAACTTCTCTATTACGAACTTCCGTACAACGATGATCTCTATATAACGAATTCGTTTTCAGCAATTTCGTATTGCGTATTTCTTTCTCTATATTACGAATTTTCTAAATAACCAAGTTTTTGTTGGTCCTGACAGAATACGGAATTCCGCGCTGCTCAGAGGAGCAAATATGAAGTCACCATAATGGAGCTCGATAGGGCATACACTCCGAAAAAGAAGTAGCAACATCGTTAGGAAGGCTATGGAATGGAACTCGCTGGACGGAGTAGGTCGGACACCAGGCAGACCCAAAAAAACTTAGAGGAGGGCTGTCGGGGCAAGCTGGGGAGAACTCAAAGCGACGGCTAATTACAGAGTTCGTTGGATGAGAGGATTGAAACTAGAAGAAGAAGAAGAAGACAGTTATAACATATTCGATTGATCGAGCTGCCACAAGTGGGAAAAATGTCAACGAAATGGGTCTTAGAAAAGGATTCCATAACTAGAAGAAGGAAAAAATTAGCTCTAATTTCGTCAACTTTCTTTTGATTCTAATTTCCAGCCACATCTTTAATCCCATTTTTTCAGCACGTCTCCCATTTTAAGCTAAACCAAAAACAAAATATTTATGAAAAAAAAAAAAAATAGAAAACAACTTTCTCAATTGCAAAAGAAGGCGTCTGAACTGAACGGGGGGGCTGCTGAGTCTGCGGCTGCGGCGGTTGAGTCTGAGACTGAAACTGAGGCTATGGCTGCATATAAATTATTAGCAGTCATAAATATGCCATAATGTCATTTATTATATACGTTTTTTTTCTCTTCTTCTTCATATTTCGCGCTCGCGCTTGCATGGGGGGAAAAAAAGGCGAAAAACTTTTATTGCCAAGTTTAATGAAAAATTATAAAAGGCAGACACAGTCGCAGCATAGTTCACCTACCTGCCCAATCCATAACCCAAAAAATTTTTTTTGTAGTGTGGATATTATTTAAATTATAAATTATTGAACATTTGCCGCGTTTTTTGGCCACCCTTGGCCCAGGGCCCATCATTATATTTTATATTACGTATATAAATATTAGATGCGGCGGGCAACAACGTTGGCAATTTTTCATGACGTTGGCTGCCTTGTTTGGCCGGGGTATATGAAGTATTTATTCCGTTTTTGATGTTGTCAACGTCAGTGGGGTAACGCAGCTTTGTTGTGCAGGTTGTGAAGTGAACGAAGGGTAAAATTTGGAGTATAAAAGATCGAAGACTACAGCTTATTTCTGTATAAATTACTCATTAAATGTGTGCTTGAACATTTATAAGTAGATTTTTGGAAGATTATTGAATCACTTTTAAAAATTGGGCATTGTTCAGGGGGTTTTATAGGAAAATCAAACGAAAATGGGTAGGTCAAATTATTTTATACTTTAAGTTACTCAAAGTTTAAGCCGCCTCTCAAATAGATTTATTTAGAAATTGGTGGTTCCGGTGTATCGATATATCATGGGGATGAAATCTTTGAAGGCGCCAAATGGTACGTTACTTCTTTGAATTTAAATTTAATTCTTAATTTTCTATTAAAATTAAAGAAAATATAAAAATAATACCAAATTCCAGAAAATTTCATAAATAAATTTAAAGCGACCATAAGTATGCAATGGTATATGGCACGAATTTACTTTCCTGCGCGATACCAGCAACCAAAGCTGTTATACTGCATACTTACGGGCATTTAAACCAAATTTAGATTGGTCAAAATTTGAATGAGCATAGCCCTGCCAACTCGAGTTTTAAGAACAGCTTATACAGCCTTGTTTTAAATAACACTTATTTACAGATAAAGTAAAAAAATTTGTATAGTTCTGGAGCCTCGAACACAGCCTCTTAAAGCGATGACTCCTCTAGCTGGCAATCCACCCCCGATAGTTGTGGTAGCTTCCTTTTCTCTTGTGCTGGCTTATTATTCTACCATGAAAGCAACCATGACATTACCCATGACCTTTGCATTCCACACAGCTTTTTTCTAAAAAACCATAGTGTGACCTTTTAATTTTTATTTACTTTTTGCTGTTGCCTGGTTACCCTGCATTCTCAGAGTCCGCTCAAAGAATAAAAAAAACCATTCCTATAATTTTCTATAATTTTTTCAGTATCTCAGTAAAGCTCACGCAAATAAGACGAGAGCGTAAGTTAAAGTCGGCGCTTCCCGACTGTGATATACCCGTTACTCAAGAGAAGAAATGTTTAATAGCCTTCCCTTATGTTTATTAACAGACTATTTACATTAAAGTTAACATATTAACATTATGTTAGTAGACTACGTATGCTGTCCTCAGATTTATGACAATAGTTGTGTTCCATAAGGAAATCATTAAAGCAGACTAAGTTCGGAATTTCCAAATCTGAAACCAAAATTCTCATTTCATGTTTTATTATAAAATTGATCAAGAAAAGGTTTCTACTATAGAATTATTTAAAGTACCTACTTGTTCATAGTCTTATGTGATTAAATTTAAGATTGACTTATGCATACTCTAAAAAATAATATCAAAACAAGCTTCAAAATTTTAGAACATAACGCTCTTACTTTGTCAGAGTTTGTCAAGAAGAGCGAATCCGAAAAGTGAAAGACCTGCTTCATCAACCGGTGGCCAGCGAATGAAAAGCAGGTTGCTCTCTTGACACTCGTGTTGGTTGAAAAGCGAAATGTGTTCGTCCCCTGCGGGACAGACGCGTCATTTGAAAGTATGGTTTTGTGCCTATATTATAACTATTGTTATAAAACAAACCTCTAAAATTTTGAAGAAGGTTCCTGTACTAAGTGAACCCAAGGTTTTGGTTCGAGTCTGGGTTCATAGATGGCCTCAACATTCAGTCAAAATTTAGACATATATTTCATCAGAATAACGCGTCCTGATTACCAAGCTATGTACATATATGAGTCGTAAAGTTGACTGGACCACATTCCTTATTGTTATCATTCATACACTCAGAAAAAAAGGCGTTCTAAAAGGTAGCACGAATTTCTTACTTGTATACCCATTCCGTTCCCAACTTTTACGTTCTTAAAACAAGACCACGTTCTCAAAAATATACCATACGTTCTAAATCGACGAACTAATTAAGAAAACTCGTTCTTAAATTGTGTCTTGAAATATGACCGACGCGTTTGTCATGATGATAATTGCTAAAAATAATATATTGAAAGTTAAGCATCAATTATGTTATATTATTACCAAAAAAAAGGGGTTAAGGATATAATTTAAGTACCTACATTAAAATATTAAAAAAAAAAAAAAAATCTGCCCCTACTGTGACTTTAACCCACGCTTCAACATTGATAGGCCATCTTTCATCCTCTACACCACGCCGCTCGTTGTTGATACGGTGTCCAAGGGACCTGCAAGCGCTAACTGCTTTTGCCTGCTGTGCTTTAAGTACGATTTAAGCGCAACCGTCCGAGTGTATTCAGTTGTGCAAGGTCCCGAGTTCGATTCCCAGTTAAGGGGTAAGGTAAAAAAAATAGAATTTTATAAAGTGGGTAACAAAATGTGATTGAGCAGCAGAGCCAAACTTCCCTCCCCCCTTCCCCCCCCATTTCCTCGCCTCTCCACCACCACCACACTCCTTAATGTGGTTTTTTGGGTTCTGTATTTACCAGAACGGTCTTTATCGGTTCCAAAAACAAGAACGGAGAGTTCTTAAAATTAGAAAAGCGTTCTCCACAACTTCGTTCTTAAGATAAGCCTTCTTTCAAAAGTGCCTGGTCTTAGAATTTTCGAAGCCTCACCTTCTACGTACATACCCAGCCAGCAATTTATGAAATTTCCGAACACAGTTGAGTCCTCTGTCTGATTAAAATAGTCATAAATGATACTTTGTCGGGAGAATATGGTGCCCAAGCCGAGAATCTTCTTAAAGAGTCGTTTACAGCCCGTTTTTCTTATCAGTTTTTGACTCAATTCGAGTCAAATTTCCAATCACTTGCGAGTCTTTTTCTAGTCGCATTTCAATAAATCACGTTTTGAGCATATCCATGAGTAATTTCTGAGTCTTCTTTAAATCGGACATGAATTTAATTTCTTTAATCTTAAAAAGAGCTTAAAAAGGACTCATCAGGGCGATTCTTGTTGAAATGATCTTTCAAATGCATTTGCTTTCCCCTTTTTCGACTAACTTATGTTTTTCTTTCTTCTCGAAATCGCAATACGGATGGGATTTCTAAAAAGCATTTTTAATTATCAACTCAAGCGATTCTGTACCATACTATAAAATAGGTTTTTTCGGTCATATTATTGAGAAAACTAGAAAAGATCTTAAGAAATTGACTTAAATGATTGTTTAAATCGAACCTTTTTTTTGTATACAGGGGGTTCGGATCGGGTTCAGGTTCGGGGGCTCAAATATTAGAGGGGTTCGGTTCATGGTCCGGTTGGAGAACCCCGGAAAACCCGCACCGAACCGGTTCTTTGGGGTTCGGTTCAGGACCTGTTTGCAGTCTTGTTATATGGGACTTTCCATTGCAGAACAATAGCGAGAAAGAACAACCAGCGCATGAAAAATTATCTTACAGTGAACCAACTAGTTTTGCTGAGCAATTTCGGACGGATATATCACAATAATTTTTCAATTTACATCTGCAAAATAAAAAATTTATTTTAATTGTTTTTAGATTATTTGTAAATTTTCCCATTTGTTATTCAAGAGCACTATCAAACGCTCCTGATGATTATCAGTGCGCTCTTGATTGGTTTTTGTTAAAAGCAGTTACTCTTTTCTTTTGGGACTCCACGCACATTATTCGTATCGATTTCCTGGTCTCTTCCAATATTTGCACCTTGCGATCATCACCTGCCATGCGATTAGACTTGCTTTTCTTAGGACCATCGCGCAGCGAGGGTCTGCATAGATGCAAGATGACTCATCCAATACTTCATAGTCATTGAGACAAGGTATTGGGTCTTATTGTCACTTAGAAAAACTAAAATAGTCCATTTTGATTTGTTGCTGTCAGCAGTTTTCGTTTTCAGGGCCAACTTTTTAATCAAAAACCTTTCTGTAGCCCTGCCCTTATCTCGGGCGATATAGTACCGGTACAGCCAAGGCATACTTCACTAGGTAGCCGAACTCGCCCTCTCACAGCTTCTTATAATAATACAAAGAAGAGCTAGAGCAAGACTCTCAAACAAAACTAAGAAGCAGAACACAAAAAATTCGTCCGCGGAGATGCGTCGCTCGCAACTGTTGTTCACAGACTGACATCTAAGAAGTAAGCAAAGAGAGCGAGCTCGGCTACCTAGTTAAGTATGCCTTGGGTACAGCTACCGGCAAACAATTTTGAACAAAACTGTCACCTGTTTGTATGGCAAAGGCTATTACGTTGGGTCGAACTCAGACAAACTAAAATTTACGTTTATGCCCTTCAGAAAGCTCATGACGAAGTTAACTTGACAGGCACAAACGCTAACTTGACAGGCAGAAACAGCAGATTCAATTCCGATGGCGTAGGAGCAGAAAAAATAGTTTGTAATTTTACCGATACCAAACCATCGGAATGTCAGCACCAAAGGAACACTCATTGATTGGCGTAATTTGAAACCAACGTTAAGATTTTGCATTGCCCATGACTTCTGCATTCCATATATCCTCCAAATATGCCTGAATATTTAAAAAAAAACAATGCACCAAATTCAAATGCAAGCGAATCAGAGTTTGCAATACATTGTGACCGTTTCACATTGGACCCATCGGAATTAGCTGTCAAATCCGCTAGCGGAATTGTCCGAGTACAGAGCTTAAGCTGGCTCGTTTTCCCCAGGACTAGGCATCGTACCGACTGATCAATACAAAGAAAATTATTTGTCAAATAACCACAACCACTAGAGAAGAAACAGAGAAATTAGGGCTCTGTTTTCGAAAGCACTTTCGAATTATTTTCTCAGTATTAACTCGAGCTAAATTGAGTTGCTTTTTAGCTGGTCACACTTGATATTGAAAAATGATAAAATAAAAACGCAACTGTACCTTTTTGATATTAAGAAATATTAAAAATATTATAAGAACAAATTGTAAACTTAATATTGGTAATCCAAATGGTCTTGATGTAAGCTCAAGAGTATGTCAACTTCGTTGATGACTTCCGTTTCCTATCACTCTCAGCCTTCTTTATTTCCATTTTTATTATTTTCATTTATATTTTTTTTTTCATATTTAAATAATAGATTAAGCCAGGCGGCAGGACTTCGCGACTGCCTGGTGGTAGATGCCAGATTCTGGCGACCTTCTCCTCCTTCTTTCCCGCACCGAACGAACGAGTGTGTTCCTATCTACACTCTATCTGTATAATCAGGGGTTGATTTCTGTTTTTATGTATTTGCATTATTAATAAATTTCTGGCCCCCCTTTGCATTTGGCCATATATATACAATATACAATATATATATATAATTTTTCGTGTTGGTTGTTGCTTTCTATATTTATTTTATAAATTGCATAAATTGATGAAACATGAGGGTGGCAAATGCTTGGCTTTGTCTGCTTGTGCTGTTGCCAACTTCTGGACAATGTTTTGTTTGGTCACTCAAGTTTTTTTTTTTTCACTTTTAATTAAAACGCAATGAGTGGGGGGGGGGGGTCGGTAGAGGGGGAGGTTGAATTGACATAAATTGATTTTATCGTTGCAGATTTAATGACAGCGAGAAACTTGCCACTTCCCCCATGCCAAGCCGCCTCCAAGCGGTCCGGACACTCAATGCAATTTTTGTAATGAAAATGTTTAAACGCATAAAAATCGCCATTGCTTCTTGGGCCATAGGGCCAAGGATTTTTATGCACTGCTGTCGCATTTTCGCGTTTACATTGTAAACTGGCTGACAGGCGATCGGAGAATGGGTAGGGCAGTGGGCCTGAGTCATGACTGGCCGGCCACATGGGCTTGTCTATGGGGGGGTGGTGCAGGGAAAAAAGGAGCCAGGACTTTGTACGTGTGCAGTCGGTAAAAACGCAAATATTTTATTACGTTTCAGACTTGAGTAGTTGTGTTGTAAATTTTACAGTTTTACGGTGCTTAAGTTGTGCTTATAGCCAAACGAGGGAGGGAGGGGTAAGTGCAGGCATAGACAAAAAAGTGCATACGAACGGTTTGAAACACCCAAAAGTAGGCTTTAATATTTCCATTTGCAGCATTTAATTAAATGCCAAATAATTTCATTATACAAGAAAATGCCCGAAAATTGACTAATCTCCTCTGCTTGAAGAAATGTGTGTCAAAATTTAGACAAACACCAGGACATACACATATGCACACACACACACGCACACTTGATGTAATAATCGACACGTGGCTATGCTATAAATATTGAAGACATTTTAAAATTTAATACGCCACTTAGGCACGAATTAGCATACAAAGTGAATTAATTACCTGAGTTATACAATTAAGTAAATTTTATTATATTGAATTTTTAAAACACACACACACACACACACTCAAATAGAGCGAATGTAATTAGAAACACAAATATAATTATGGTGGACACACAAACATGAAAGAGTTCAAGCCAAAAGGTGAACAAGTTATACTTGTAGATACACACATACATACATACATACATATAGAGGAGGTAACATGGCACGCCACATTCGGTATGCATTTGAAAGTATATAAAGTTTTCATTTAAACGAACGCCAAAGGGCATAAACAGTTCTCAACACTTTACAAAGTGGAATCAATAAATTGTTATTCTAATTTTTATTCGTCTTTATTTACATTAAGCCCACGCACTGCGGTACAAGTATTTAGGCTCCAGCAACTACTTCTCTGACTCAGAGCAAATCGCTAGCAAATGACTTAAAGAATAGCATTTGAAGCAAAAAGCAGTGAATATTGCTTCTCTATCATTAAATACACGTTTCCTATGCCAGCTACATATATCATTATAGTGATCAGTGATCACATCCGCCTGGTTACCAAGCACATTTGACATAAAAAATATCACACAATTAAAATAGCAGCGAATATACTAAACAAAAGTTATGAACGGTTTTTTGCAAGCATGCAAAACGCTTGAAATGAAGTACTTTCTTTATGAAAGAATTTGGTACTTAGTTTCCAAAGGGGTCTTGGTAAGGGGAAGCTGTAGATTAAACGGTCCAACAAATTAAGATATTTTACAATATTTTATATAAGCTAGAATTCTTTCTTAGACTTTGGTTTTGTCCACTTTAATACTTCCAAAATTTAAATAGACGTGAATTCCATATTAAAACAACTAAATTGTGAAGTGTTTTAAAGACTGGCTTGATGAAAAACTTACGGGTAATTTGAAAAATGTTGTAATGAGATACCAATAATGGAAGATTGGATGAAACTGAGAATTGTTATGAAAATTCGAATATTGAAATGGAAGCCTTACTTACACTGATCGGCATAAGTATTTTGACAAAGAAATTTTCATAAATAAACCATTATATCTTTTAAACAAAAAATCCCAAATTTTTATCGGATGCTGGTGTAACAGTAAGCTTTCAATAAAACATAAGAAGTACACAATCAGCTGCTTGGGTTGGAAAATATTAATCAAAACGTGCAAATGGCAGTTGGCATAAGTATTTTGACAGTTGATTTATTCTCAGCACAGGACCTCAAATGATAAAAAGAATGATTGATTCTAGACAAGTTTATCTTGCTGAACCCGAATCTGCCTTTAGAAATTCCATATCTCTAATGGATTAACTGTAAATTCGGCATAAAAATGCCGAAAATGGCTAATTTGACCATTTTTCCCTGGACCCTATAAGCTAGAAAACATGATATTTTAAAAAACTTCATTTGTCATGTTATAGTACTTGTTTTATCTGTAAAATGTAGTATATACTTTATTCATTTCATAAGATATAAGTTCGTGATCGATCTGCAAAGTATGGACGATATTCAAATTTTTTGAATTTTTTTTTATTTTGCATGGGCGCCAGTGTAGTTTTTAAAGAAATAATTCATATTTGGGTGCATTTTACCTTAAAAACTAACTGGCGCTTATGAAAAGCACAAAAAATTTAAATTTTCATGTACATTGAGTACCTTTTCAATCACTGGTGCACATCGAAATATCATTCAGATTTGTTATGCGCGATAAGTCCGCATAGAATTCGGACATAATGCCCAGATTTCTTCCGACTTTACGCCCATGTGGATATTTGATCTCAGTGTCAGAGCACAGTTAAAAATGTTAGAAATATGTATCTAAAAAATAAATAACACAAAATCAAGATGAGAAACGATGGTTCAAATCTCAAACTTTCTGTTTTTAAAAGAATCCAGTCGAAGAAATGTAATGAATTTGACGAAGAAGACTATGAACGACCAAGACCACAATCTGGTGGTATCAACTAGTCGATGTGCAATATGAGCTGCTCGTTCCAAACAAAACCATTACAAGGGAACTTCTCTTAAAACAGTTGGTGCGTTTGATCCTTTGGGAAAGTGATATATTTTGCATGACAACGCTCGGTCACATTTTTATACCGTCGCACAGTGGCGCCATTTGAGTTTTTTCGTTGCAAAAATCATAACTTCTGAACCAATTGAAGTAATTGAATAATATAAATGTCATATGATAGATAATTGCCCAACCTATAAAATAAGTGTAGGTGCTTATTTATGGGGTTTCAAAGTAGAAATTTGTTAAAATATCATGTTTATGTTAACTAAAAATTATGATTTTTAACCATTTTATATTTCTTCTTACAGATTTTTATGTTTTAAAAATATTATCTCTAAAAAAAAAATTAAATAAATACAAAATTTTTTTGAAATTGCTTTACCAGTTTTTCAACATAAAGATGATATTTTTATGCCGTTAACAAGTTGTAACTTTGATAACCCATAAGTAAGCATCCAGAAGGCCTAGCACCATGTTCAAACACTTATTTCATAGGTTGAACCATTAACTATCATGTGTGTTTCAGAGATCTCTAGATATTTTGCTATAAACGCTTGCATTTCGAATTGAAGCTGCTTGGGTTTATATGTCATGTGCCTCATATATGCCCGGCTTCTAGATTAGATGACAAAAGTTGGGCGATTTGAAACCGACTGCTCAAGGCCAAGTAGATTTAATGCGTTCCAATGATCTAGTAGCCGACCTTATTCCTATCATTTCACATATAAAGACCTCCTAGATTAGTTCCAAATCAAATCGTTTGTATGAAAATCTATAGAGATTTCTGGACTATCTATATCTATGGGTTAAGATTTGATTTTTGCAGCGAAAAAACTTAAATTGCGCCACTGTGCGCCATACAATTTTTGGAAAAACTACTTTTTTTAACTTTTTTACCTCTAGCAGCTGGACATTTTTTTTTAAATAGGTAACTTAATAGTCAAAGAACACTTTATAAAAAAAAGGCAGAAATAAAAAAAAAAATATTTTTTTTTCCATCAAAGTTGAAAAATTGTGAAAAAATAGATAGTTTGTAAATATCGATTTACCTGGAGAAACACATAGCAAACAGTTAATTAATAGAAACAACAAAAAGTACGATTCGTTACCTAGTTTTCTAATTTATTTGGCGACCTTTCTAATGTTTAATTAGTGTGAGTTGGCTGGCTCTAGGTCCAAAAAAGTAGCGTTTGTTCACAACTGTAAACAACTTATGCATTGTACCACCAAAAAGAGCTGGTTGCCTATACAGAACTGTTTCATCGTTATCCCTAACGACTCTTCAGTAGGCTTTTCGCTCCATACAATCATTGCTTAGATCAGTTGGGAACTGCTAAAAGCAATGAAAGCAAAAATAGACAAGCAATGAGTGCTTTCATCTTTCTGGTGGTAATGCTTAAGCTTAGGGCTGAACTTTTTAAGTGCAAAAGCTTGAGCTTTTGAGCGAACTTAGAAGTGCCCGTTAAAGTTTTCTTAATATTCTAAACTGGACAAAATTGCCTAACAAAATTTTTTTATTTTTAAAACTGAAAATCGGTCAACTTTAAAGGGTTATATCTTCTAAACTAAAAATCTGATTTTATTGAAGGTAGCAAATTTGAAAACTTTAAAAAATTTCCTATAAGATAAGTTTATTTGAAATATCTTTGATTTTTGCAACCTCATTTGTTCTAAGGGCGCCACTGTGCGTAGACGGCGGAACGCCGCAAAGGGTTCTTGATTGGGTGTGACATTATATTTCGGATCATTTTTGCCTTTTCCGGACTTATAGAAAGTAACTTAAGAACTGCTGCTTAAGAACTACTTTGGCTTAAACCCTGTCTAAAGCAATCAAAAATTACATCTTTTGTGGGAGATCAACTAGTCGCATTTTTCCACTTGGCAAGCAGGTAGGCATTGGAGAAAATGAGGTTGAGTCCTGAGAAAAAGTGAAAGTGGAAGTGGAATTGATGGCTCTACAAGATGCAAAAAGTCACAGTCCTAACAAATCTAAACAATCTAGGGCTTTGCAAAGTTGAAATTTCTTCACAAATTTTTTAATTGGAGATGAATTACGAATTCTACAAGAACACCACAATCGATTTCTACAGATCAAAGGTATTAACACATAGTACATATTACAATGACTGGATTCCATCAAAAACATTTGACAAAACTTTCTGTTTTTATTAATTTTTGGCAATTGTAAATCGCAGCAGAAAAACACACACTTAACATTAAACTGCCATTCGTTAGCATAATTCTGTTTAGCAGCTGCTCAGTTAACAGAGCTCTGTTAAATCAAAATTTTTGGTATGTATTTGTGAACTAATGAAATACAAAATTTTAAGTTTTGAACAGTTTTGGAAAAGGGCTGTATGCCTTATAAATGGCTAAATTTCCTATAGTGCACCGTGTACTGCACTTTGGAAAATGGACCCTGAAAACGAGGGAAATGCTTGACCTAATGAGTGTATCTAAATGGAACTCTTTAATCTCAGACTGAGAACACAAAATATAGGCTGGGTTTTTAAACAGCAGAATCTATTTTGGGAAAACGGTGTGGTATCTCGCAAAGTGTGGGGCAGCTGCAGGTAGTATCTTAATCAGAGAAACAGCATTTCCAACTGTCATTTTATAAATGTTAAAGCTAAGATCTTACAGGCAAATAAATTGCCCAAATTTTGATGAAAATTTGGCTAAATAACCATGTTTACAGATTTTTCAGAACTTAAAACTAAAAATATGTTTCCATATGCCAATAATTTAATCAAATATTGCTGAAAAGTTCCCAAATTTGACCTATTTATCCACGTTTGCATCAGAATTTTGGCAAAATTATTTGCCTGTGGGACCTAAGCTTAAGTTCTGTAAGTGAGAGTTTGTATTGTAATAAGTTAAACTCTTTAAACTCTTTTAAAAAATAAAAGTCCATTTGAAGAAAATTTACATTTATGTGAAGAAAACAGCTAATGGCTAATGTCAAACTATTGTTACAAAATACATAAATATTCCACTTGTAAACTGTAAATTCTTTGTATTTAAATGTAACTTATAATACTGTGAAATACTTGTGCAACAGCTTAAACTAAGCTGTAAGCAGATGGTGATATATCGATAAAGGGTAAATGCTTATTGATATATCACGCTTGAGTCAGATTGGCGAAACGATAGAGAAGAGAACGTTCTGTTAATAATTCTAATTAAAATATATGTAAATATAATCTAAATAATTAAGACTACTGACCATACACTACTATATACAAACAAACATGCATTCACTTTTATATATATTGTAGCGAACCTAGGATCTGACTCTGGGAACCAGATCCCTGGAACCGGATTCGGTACTCAGGGCGGCGTCACTGATCGTTATCGATCAACGTTGACAGGCGATGACGATTTGTCTATCGCTTTAACCTCTCTCTCTAGTTTTTCCTCTGGTAATGGACACACGTGTTTAACCGAATTGTCCAATTGTTAAGACTGCAAATAAATGAATTGTTAACTGATTCTGATTGGCTGTGTACTTCCTCCTCCTTGCTAAATCGCTAAGCGTGCCCGGAGTGCTACCGGCGAGAGTTTTTGCCCTACCACCCCCTAAAAATCAGTAAACCGCTCGGCTGACCATCACGGCGACGTCCCAGTGGACACAAAACTCGCTACAATATGAATAGATGGGCGAATATGACATGATACAATAACTAAAAAAAGCTTCATCGAAAGTGTCTTTTTGCATAAACTAGAAATTATGGAACCCCCATGATGAAAACACACCAAAAATCGAAAGCAATTCCTGCTAATTGGATAGTTTAGCTATTTTCACTTTATGCACATTCTTAAAATTTGTTATAACTAAGCAATCGAAAGAGTAGACCAAGCGTGACCAGAAATTAGTTTCTTTGTTTTGACTACGAATTCACTTTACTCTTATATTTTCTTAGAAATTTTATTTCCTGTTTTGCTTAGTTGCCAATTGTGATGAAAAGCAAAAATTACATTTATAAAGGGTATTTATATAGGGTATTTCATTACCTGCTTTGATGTGCCTTGTTGTTTTTTTTTGTTTCTTTTGCCTTAGCCTCCGTTTTGCGGCTGCACCGGCGTCGAATAAAAACTAAAAGACCAAATAAATGCAAACTTAAACTATAAAATAAACATTAAACAAGCTAGAAATGTTTTTATGGCCACCAAGACGCGCTACGGCCAAGAGGATGACGATGTCCATGCCCTGCCGTCATTTCAGTGGCGTGCATTTACAATACCCGGCCACAATTTTGTTGCAAGTGCAACATGTGTAGCACACACACACACGAACACACACACAAACAGATACACACACGCACATGCACAAGTTTTTATACTTTAATGAAGTCGGCGTGCAATAAAAATTGATTAAATATAATTCAGCAACAAAGTAGATTTTATAGCTGCAACATTAGAAACTGACTTCAGTGGGAAGGTAGAGTAGAGAGAAGCAGTAGAAGGTGGAGGCTTTGTATTATAAAGTTTAATTGTCTTGAGGAAAGGCAGGTGCAGATGAACAAAAGCACTTAAGCAGTTTAATTTCTGAGACTTATTTCAAGTACAGACATACATACAGAATATATATATGTATATAAATATGTAGAGTGCCCTTAATTACTTCGTTTCGGTTGGGGAGGGGAGGGGGGGCCTTGAAATGGAAATTTATTTTAACATTGGTGCGCAGTTTATTTTAATTGAAATAATTTTATTTGTCTTTATGTTTATTCATTATGCAGACTAATGAATTTTCTACCCAATACACGAAACGCTATCTATATAAATTGTATTTGTATCTCACAGTTGGATGGGGTTTGTAGCTATTAGTGGGTCTATTGGACTGTGGGTGCTTGGCTTTTTGAATAATTAACGAGGGTGCCACTCACTCATTATACATGAATGTGTGCGAGTGTCTGTACATGTGTGTGTGTGTGTGTGTGTGAGCACGCACGTTATGCCACATAATAATATTATATGTTATTTACCAAGAAAATGCTTAGTCAGCCTTATACAAATGTCTATGAATGTTCAAAATATAATTATAATAATAATTGAATTAGATTTATTGATTATTTGTATAGGGCAACTACAAAATCAACAATAACAATCCAAGGCCCTAAGCACGCACATGTTCAGACTGACTTGGAGAAACAGGGTGGAAGGGGTGCTTTTAGCGGGGGGGCTGGTGTTGTAATCAAGTCAAACGATAAAGCTAAATCAACAAAAGGAAAGTCAGAATTTGGAATTGTTTTGAAAGTAATATTAGAAAACTTTACTATTCAAAGCTTTCAAAATTCCAGTGGAGTATTTGAAATAGTATATTTTTCAATACAAACTAATATGGAAAGGGATAAGATAGACTTAAGCAGACACACCAACCATCTATAGACAGTTTTTCTACATTTCTTTCTTGTGGTTGTTGTTGTTTGACAATTGATTTGCTCCATATTTTATGGTGTCTGCCTTGTGTGTCAATCTCGTATCGATATATCCATATATCAATGGCCGTGTTCAGCAGAACAACTTGCTCCCTGATCAAGTATAAATTTGCAATTATCTTAATACTGAACTCGAGAGATGCGGCATCATAATAGCCAATTTGAGGTATCATGATACAGGAGCATGTATCAAAGAAATAGTACGTTACTTTAAAGTGATACTGCGCCCTCCAACAGCAGAAACTATTAGATTTTCGATGTTTTTCTGATACCTGCTCAGGGATCAATTATTCTGCTGAACACGGCTAATGTTTAATTTGACGATATGAGATATTCCGATTTGATATTCGATGCGCGGATATAGTCCATAATCGATATTTTTGTCACAATATTTCAGTATAAAAATGTTTACAATAGAGTTGTCTTATACCCTTGTTCCACTGGGACATGCAAGAGGTCATCCGCTGGATGATCTAAATGACCTCATTCTTTCTGTGTATTTCCTCATAAGAGATGAATGTCCATTCGGTAGATCATCCGCGACGGCTGATGAAGTCACTGTCATGGAAGATCTAGCTACTGTCACAACAAACAGACTTTTTCCGCTAAATGGCTAGATTTTTTATCGATGTGCTATCGAACTGCGTAAAAGGAACAGCTGCTCTGTCAATGGCGTTGCCATGGTTGGAGAGGGTCTTAGCGCAGTGGGTGGGAGTTTAGCACAGTGGCAGAACTGTATGGACCCCCTTTATTGGAAACCGACTATGCCCATGAGTTGTACATGGCATTCTTTGTTTCAAAATGTTAAAATGCAGTAATATTTCTTATGTATGAATCCGGCAAACTACCTTTATCGTGGTGGGACTATGAGGAGGGCATGCTGCTTGACATATGGATGGCGAACTTTGATTAACAATTGCAGATATAGCAATTCAATCAGCTGTTCTTTGTTGAGGTTAGTGTGGCTGTGAACAGAGAATGTGATTGAATGTTCGCCAGTGAAACAAGGGTATAACTTGACAAATTTCAAAGCAGTCTAAATGGTTGTGACTTGATTCATCGAATGTTATCACATATATTTGCAATATTAACAATCGGTTCTAGTAGTTTGTGATTCCTTAAGGGAGTTTTAATAGAAAGACCTTAGATTTATTCAAGCGCAGTCTTTGTTAAGTTTATTAATATTTAAAATATTTTTCGAAAGCCATCCAAGAGGAACGCTATATCCATATAAAATTATTAATGACACGCAGAAATGGCCACCGTCGTTACTGGCAGAGGTCCAGGAATATGGTTCACCTTGAAGCGATTAAACGGCTGAACCTCAGTATAAGCTTAGAAATAGCTACTTATCGTAACCAGTCTTGGAACTCCTTCCTGTCCACTCTGGACAAAGGCTCTTCTCCTTTTTGGAAAGTAACCAAAATTATTAGGAAAAATCTTTCAAGCATCCCAACTCTCACTGTCGGAGCAGTACACTGCTCGAATCCTGAACAAAAATGTGAGGCACTCGCCGAAACCTTCTTGGGTAATCATTCGAGTACGAACCACTTAAGCTTTCCTGATACTGAGTTTGACCATTTAAATACCCTAGAAATAAATCCCGATGGTAACTACCTTACTAATTGTAGAGCAGTCTTGGAAATAATTAAAAAGCTGAAGCACAAAAAAGGCACCCGGTCTGGACCTCGTTTCTTGATCGCTATATTTAACGCAAGTCTTCGACTTGGCTATTTTCCACAAGCTTGGAAAGCATCCAAAGTTGTCGCAATCAGAAAACCAAATAAGCCTCCTGAGGTCGCTTCCACGTACCGGCCTATTAGCCTACTGTCTGCAGTCAGCAAAATATTAGAAAAGATTTCATACTTTGTCGGTAATACAGATCTACTGAATGAACAGTTCGGATTCCGTAGGGAACACAGCACAATTCATCCGCTAGTCCGAATCAAAAAGATTGTCAAACAGAACTTTAATAGAAAGAAGTCCACCGGGATGGTCCTGATAGATATAAAATTTGCTTTTGACTCCGTATAGCACAACGGTCTCGTCTTCAAAATGTCAGCTCTTAACTTTCCGACCGAACTTATTAAAATATAACAAAGTTTTCTCAGCAAGCGTTCGTTTTCGTTTAACATTGGACGGGCTCATTCTACCGCTGTAGATAACCCTGCTGGATGCCCCCAAGGGTCCTGCCTTTTTCCCCTTCTGTATAACATTTATACCTCCGACTTTGCGAATCTAAACGACTGTACTGCCTCAATATTTGCTGATGACACAAAAATAATTAGCTCAGGACTATTACCAGAAAATATCTCACTCAACCTTCAAGAAGCTTTTGACTCCCTTCAATCCTTTTTCACAAGATGGAAAATTCTGGTTAACACAGATAAAACCCAAAGATTGCCCAGATATCTCCCAAATAGTCACCTAGTTTTGGATGGAACTGATATTCCCTGGGACAAAAAGGTTCGCTACCTAGTAGTTATCTTAGACCCAATAGTAAACTTAAAGGACCATGTTGGGTACACCATTGAAAAAATCAACACTCTTACCAGAACTCTATATACCTTCATCAATAGAAAATCAAGGTTAATATAAGTTATACTTGTTCAGATCGATATTTCAGGCAGTAATGTTCTATGGAGCCCCAGTTTGGTCTGATGTTGCCAAACGTCATATTAAGAGATTACAAACTGCTCAAAACAAGCTATTAAAAATGATTTTCAATCTCCCATGGCATCATCCTACCTCCGATTTGCACCATAAAACCAATGTAGAAATGATATAGGAGACAGACTAAGCCGACTGACAGATAACTTCAATGATAGATGTAGATATTCAACCTATAACCACATAAACCAAATAATTATGTAAATATAGATAATTACAAGTAGTTTTAAGCTATTATTATTATTTCATTTTTTTCATTTTTCCCTACAATGTAATATAAATTAATTAAATTTAAAACAATAATACAGTCCATATTCACAACAAAGTAGAATAAGTTCATAGACTTGAACTCTTAAGAAATATGTAATATATATTTGAAGCATACACTTATCTTTACAAACCGATGCAATAAATTGAATTGAATTAAAAATATTTTTATTGTCAACTTTTCAGAATAGAAATTCGTTTCAGAGTCGTTTTATTTCAATATTGAGCCTAGTACTGAGGGCGTTCGAATTTTCCTTTCGTCACAGCATTTCATATAATAAGAAACACCTTGGCTTTGCTTTGATGCTCATGTGATTTTAGCAAGTGTTTCTATTTATGTGAAATACTGTGACGAAAGGAAAATTTGAACGCCCTCAGTACTAGGCTTTAAATGCTTTTATAAGATCGAAACTTTTACAGAATCGCTTCAACATTATTCCAGGTTTTAGTTGTTTTCTGTCCTAGCGTCAAAATTCAGTAAAACAGTTTATATATCAAAAAGTGAAAAAGTGAGGCTTACATAAAAATTACCATCTATCAAATCTTCATGACAATCTAAAATCATTTTACAATTTAGCAAATTTCTTGATTTTTGTGGACCTTTCGATCTTCACCATCTATCTATTTACCTCTGTTCATAATATTCTAAACTCATACGAAAATTGATTAATTTTCGCCATTTTATAGAATTTCCCATCTTTACCATTCCTCTATTTACCCGTTTTTACCATAAACAAAACTTATTATAAAATTGTTAAATTTGATCTACACCTTCTATTTACCCGTCTGTTTAACCTCAATCAAAATTCATATATGAATTTTTAAAATTTCAAGATTTTGTGGACATTTCAATGTGCACCTTCTATTTTATATTTGTGAATTTTGATTTTTGATATTATTGATTCTATCGATCGAATATTTTGGGAATTATCGATCACCCTAATGGGCAGCCCTACATTAAGATTCTATGATTATGGGATTTAATTTCGAAAGGTCACCCGATTTTTACACTCAAAATCAAAATACTTTTCATACCTCTAGTAAGTTTGAAATGGAATTAGTACCGATTTGTATAGTCACAACTTTTAAGCATTCGCTTAAGTTAAATCCATTGAATCTACAGTTTGTAATCGATTCACGTACAAGAGACTAAATTCCTCAAGACAGTTACAAAAATAAGTTTTATCTACTACAACATATATTACTTTTGAACCTCAGGGATAAAATAAGGGTGTTGCAGGCCGAACTAAGGGTTATAAATCTTTGAAATTTCCAAAGCACTCGATAAGGATGGAAGTGTAAGAGACATAGAACTACACAAGGCAACAAAAGCCCAAGACCGTCAAGCGGTTGTGGTGCAACATCGGGCCAATAAAGAAGAAGAAGAACAAAAGTATCCTTTTTCCAGTATATTAATGTTGATGGTGATTCTAGATGATTTTCGGCCATCGAGAGCTTTAAGTTGCAAAAAGTGACTGCATTTTTAGACGCGTTTAGTGTTGAACCTACGCTTTTGTTTTGAATCTCTTTGATATCATCGAAAAGTACTACTCCTTAACTTTGAAATAAACTATCCCAAAAAATTCTACGATTTTTTTCAATGAAGGTATACCACCATAGCTCGTAAATAACTCTCAACCCTTTCTTTTTCAAAACGGGCCCGGGCTTCTCGCAACCGAATGTGTTCTGTTATCGCGCTCACTGTTAAGTGGCTGTGGTTGACCACACAGCACTGATCGGTCTGACAGCAACCGAATAACAAGTCCAACTCAGTCAATTGGTCTTACATTGCGTGCTTCTCGAAGAACAAGATCTCAAAATGTTATTTAAAAAGGTTCAAGACTCAAGCGTTGCGCAAGAGTTTAACATAAACAGAGAGAGAGAGTCTATGCGAGAGAGAACGAGAGAGCGCGTATAGTTCATCGCATACATTCATATCGTTAGCCGAGCCTTACACACCGGTGCATACATACGAAGTAGACATTTTGAATGCGGAAATTTCGCCAAACGGTCCCAAAAAGACCTAAGAGGAACAAAATCAAAAAATGTTTTTTTCTCCTCTCACAACTAAATAGAAGCAGAGAGCGTAGTTACAGGTTGTTTCGGTACCTCTTTTCAATGTGGTCGCACGAAAGCTGTCGTTTTCTGACAAAGGCAAACGGGGGACCGCTTTTTGCCACCTCTGTATACCACTGATCGAAGAGAGCAAGCACAGTTGAAACTCAAGGACCAATAATATTGGTATGAGAAGTTAATTTTTAGATGCTGAATTATGATGATTAAAAATTTTCATATTTTCTGTACTTCTGTCCTCTAACATACTTGATCCAAGTATGAAAATGTATATTTTTTCTCTAAGTGTACAAAGTTGGACAAACTTGAGGATCAGGAAAAGTGAGGTTTACGGTTTGAGGCCTCAGCATTACTATTCACTTAAGATTTAGCATACTGATTTTCCATTTTTTATCGTTTTTAGCTTACGTTGATATCTCAAGGCATTCATTGTTTGGTTGGTTAATTGTTGTTGTCCAAAAACTGAATTTTTCACCCACTGCACTAGGACTAGGTAGTCTGGAAAAACCACGTAAAAACCGCACCAAAAATTATATATTTCTTAGACACAATTTTTATAAAACTTTTAACTAAGCTATATAAACTCAAGTGATTCAATATGTTTTTTAATGATAAAAAAAAGTAAGCGTTAAGATTCAATTTCAAAAGAACCATGAAAAGAATAAAATCTTTACATAAAATTTACGAATTTTAGTGAAACACGGGATTATACTAGACAATGACCAAGAGTTGCCATCAGTATTAGAAAAAAACGACTGGCAGAGTTCTAGATCAATCGGGATGGTATAAATACCGTTGGTTCTTGGTAGTACGAAATCGAAAAATTACCGTTAACATTTTTTTATTAAAGTAAGAATAAACGTATTTTATTCAAGAACTTTTCGTTTTTAGAGTAAGCCGACAAGTTTAAAAGAAATCGCGTTCTCAATTCAAGTACAAAATTTCTTGGATTGAGTACAAAATATACTTACAATGAAAACTCCAAAAAGTGTGCAACGGAAGCAGTTCTTAAATTTCCCTTCTTTCACTTTTCCTCACTTTCTTATGGAGTAGGAGATTTCTCACCGACAGTCTTTCGTTAATTCATAACCCTGGGATCTTTCCAACCTTTATTGATTCAATGCAGATACCTCATTTCCAGCACAAATTGGGAATAGTTTTAGAATATTATGGGCTTAAGCCAAGAACTTTATGTATTTGTTGGATTCACTCTTGACTTTAGAATTTTTCGACTTTAAAATTGAATATGTTGTAGTTAATTTAAGACAATTTCGGACTTGACTTAAGACTACTGCAACCAAAAAGTATAATCAAATAAATTGTAACATAGAAGTGTACTTAACTCAACCTGAAACATTCTTAAATTAAGTCTTTCGGTACACCGTTGGTATTTAATTTATGAACAAAGTTCTTTTTTTTTATTATTTATTTTCTGAGTGTATCTTTATGAATTTAACTTCATGTTCAAGAGGACTATTCCATAATTAGACTGAAACTTAAGCTCATTTTTGAAAATAAAAATGTTGTAATTAATATCTGTTGATTTGTGTGGTTTATAAAAAATTATACTCAACCATAGACCTTGAGCTAGCCACATGTAACTTTGACTAAAATCAAAAACAGGTCACTAAACCCCATATATATATATAAAAAAAAGCTAGCTTAAAAGCTTTTCTGAACTGTTTAAGAAAAGTATTATTAAAACGGAAACTTTTTCAAAATTGGTTACAAAATATCAGAAATAAAACCAATTTTGTGAAATGAAAGTTGATATATAGAAAAACTCATATTGAATAAGTCCATTGAAAGTGTATTCCTTAAGTCGGCTTTTTAAAACTGTTAATTTCTTTTAAATTACTACAGTCTTTGTCTTACTCGTAATTCAATTTAATTTGATTACCTGGCTGGCTTATAAAGTTGCTGCATCAAGACAAATGCAACCGCCATAACAATCAATGCGTCGCATAGGCCAAAGTGACTTTGCCTATGGCTGGCAATTAACTATTTGCTTTTGAAACAAATCAACGGAAGCGCTTTATTTGCTCAGCCTTAATTACAACAAACAATTACCACCAAAAAAAAAAAACACAAAAAAAAGAAGACAAAAATTCACCCCCTAAAAATAACAATAACTAAGGGAAATGACAAAAACAAAATTGCCAGCAGTTTCTATGCATTGAGTTTAAATATGGGGGCAAACACACAAACACACACACACACACACACAAAATGAGGGACAAGACTCATTTACAATAAACATTATACACATATTTGTGTTAATTATATTGCAACAACAAGTAAATGACAATTAGCAAAGAAGAGGAAAACAAAAAAATAGTTGCTTGACAGAGAGGAAGACTTAATTTACAGGCGATTTTTTTTACTACCTACGACGACAGTGTACAAAATATTTCTTCTCTTTCCACAAATTACAATAAATTATTAAACATGCCACACGGTCACATGGTTGTTGTTGTTGTTGCTGCTGGTATTTATATTTGTATTGCAGTTGGTTTTTTTCCAACGGTTTTTATCAAGTCATATTTAATATTGTATTTGGACTGTCTGGTTTTCTGGTTCTGGCCCGTTGTAAGCGGCGCTCATTTGGCTTAAATATTTCGTGTCAAACAGACATTTGACATAAATTTTATGTTTGCATTTAAATATACACAGGCAATATGTGTGGTAGTCAACAAGGCACACAGTGCAAATAGCCAAAAAATGAAAAAAAGAGAAAATATAAATAAAATTATAAAATTAAGTAAAGGGTTTTAAATATCGAAGGCAAAGGCTGGGAAGCCAGAAATGAGAAGTAAAATGTAAAATTATGGCTTACAATATTATATATGTTTATAGCTCTAACATTTACCTTGGGAGCTAAGCAAAAACTGTTTTTAAACAATTTTAAAGTATCAAACTTAATTCGGTAATTCAATTAAACTTATTAAAAGCCTAAGTGAGTTTTCATTTATGTAAAAATTGATGGACGAAAAAAGTGAACCGATATATTAGTGAGGCTTGTACGTTACAGAACGGAAAGTAAGAAAATTGTTAAGCCTTGATTTCAATATACCCAGTAAATGCTTAGGATGCCTTTACACTTATCATATATCTCTAAATAGTCGGTTGTCAAAATTCTCTAAAAAGATACTTTTTCAAATTGAATCTGTCAAATTACATCAAAGAAGGCTAAATTACCTAAATATTTATAATTATTTGCTTTGCTATTACACTATTGTCAGAGAGTCTCTTTAGAGATATATGACAAGTGTAAAGGCAGCTTTTCACTCTTTCTCTCTCTCCCTCTCACTATGGCGAAATTTTGAGTGCTCATAATAGAGATATTATCTTTCATCTGATCGTGAACCAACTTGATAGATCACAAAAATATGGCTGATAGAATATGGCTCTAGCCACAAAGTTGCGGTAAAGGCAGGGGGAAATTGATCTGCCTGCAAGTGTTGTTAACACAGGAAAAACTGGAAAGTTAAAATCAAGTTCAAAAAAATTTAAAATATTTCGACCTTCGAATTCAAAATTTCAAGTGCATGTCGTATTAAACTTCATGTATCAATCCGAAAAAGCTCATTTCAAGTACGGATCCTAATTGAAAACCAATTAAAAACTCCATTTCTATTGCATCAGGTCTTCGACTCCACTCCTTACACAGCCTACATCTTTTTTATGCTCGACTAACACACATACATATATTAACTGTACAAAAAAAGTTTTAAAGAATTTTGAAGAGATGGCGTCACTTGTACAGGGTGGGGCAACATAGCTCCTGTATCTAAAATGAGCGTCATTCCGCTCAACGACAACCTGGAGGGCTGGCCGTGGTCTCATTCGAATAGTGGGGTCTTAAAGTTTTGTTACCTCCCAGTCAGGTGTGATCATGCGGTGGAGCAACGTGCAAAGAGCATTTGCCGTAGAGGCCTATTTATCCAACGGTCGCTCAGTGATCGCAACGCAGCGGGCCTTCCCAAATCATTTTGATCTCGCACCCTTGGCTCCTGTTTCAGACGGGAAAACAATTGTTGGTTGAAAGAAAAAAAAGCCTAACCGCAGCGTTCTGCTCGCAAGCAAGCAGTGGGCTTTGGATTGTCTGCGCGTACTGTAAGGCGAATTCTTCACGATGACCTTCATCTTCATCCGTACAAGTTGGCAATGGCACAGGAACTTTCAGAACGCGACTTTAATTCTCGAAGAAATGGATGTGAAGCGTTTCTGGAAAACGTCCCTGAGAATGCAATTGTGTTTTTCAATAATAAAGCTCACTTTCACCTGAGCGGATGTCAATAAACAGAACATGAGATACTGGGCTGAGATAAACCCTCGACAACTCCATCAGAGGCCTTTGCACTCGCCATAGGTCACACTTTGGTTGCGCTGCATTGCGATCACTGAGCGACTGTTGGATAAATAGGCCTCTACGACAAATTTTGCACGTTGCTCCACCGCATGATCACGCCTGACTGGGAGGTAACAAAACTTTAAGACCCCACCTTTCGAATGAGACCACGCCCAGCCCTCCAGGTTATCGTTGAGCGGAATGACGCTCTTTTTAGATACAGGAGTTATGTTGCCCCACCCTGTATTAAATCAAATCGGACTATGTTGCAATCAACTTAATTTCGAAGCCTCATCATTAGGCTTTCTTTTTCAGTATGAGTCGTTTTGCTGAAGTGTAAACCACATAGTTTTTGTGTGCTCCGAATATGACAACAAAACACAATTTGCGGGAAAGTTTACTTTTCTGCTATAATTTGAAAAAAAAATTCAACTGAAGGCCATCGAATGCTGCAAAAAGCTTACGGGGAACATGCTCCAGTCGCATAAAATCATGCGGGCCGCCCGTCCATACGCCGAAATCGACGCCAAAACCGAATATTCACTGTGGCAAGGTCATGCGTCACAATTGGACGTGGTGAACTATGAGCTGCTACAACCGGCTTAAACCATCTCTATTGAAGCGTTTGAGCCCAACATTGAAGCAAAAACAGCTAGAATACGAGCAAAGGCACAACAAGGTCAAAACATACCTTGAAACACTGAAATGGGAAGTTCTACCCCATCCGTAGTATAACCAAAATATAGCCCCCTTCGACTACTAAGACTAAGTGTTTTCGTCGATATCGCTCTTTCGCTCTTTTAAAGAACTCCAAAATAGAATCGTTTCGTGGATTGCATCAAAAGACTCATCGTCTTTCGATATGGTATCCGAAAATTGCCAGAGAGATGGGAAAAAGAAGTGGTTAGCGATGGACAATACTTTGAAAAATGAATTTGAAACAAATTTTTCAAATAAAACGACAAATTTGAAAAAAATTATGTTTAACTTTTTTGTACAATTTGCGCAATTTTTGCCTCACTCTTCTCGACAAACGCTGGATTAAAGAATTTAAACGGGAAAAATAAACAATAAATAACCGAGAGCAAGTTTGAACTCTCTCACTAATACAGTAAGACCAATTGGGTTCACACCAGGGCTGGCCAGCCTATGGACACCTTTAGCCAAAGTCTCTCATATTTTGCACACAGTCGCGAGCCAAATCAATAAATGTTGGACTCGGTGAGTTCAGAAAGCAAGTAAGCTGACTGACTTCTTTTGTGTTCACCAATGGAATTCCCTAACAGAGTTTGTACTGTTTTTTAAATGATCACCAGCTACAACTTAAATGTCATAAAGGTCGTTTAAACAATCAATATTGCGCTTGTTCAGCAGAATAATTGATCCCTGATCAGCTATCAGATTAAAAGTATGCATCTGTTAAACACCGACTCTTCGGGATTTTCCGGTCTTTATTTACACATTATTTACACAATTACCATTTACATTTTAAATACAATATATAACATAAAAAAGGCTAAAGTTAATAAAGCTCCTAGCGAGGATCGCATACCAGCAGAGTTTTTCAAGCATGCAACCCCAGCGTTCATTGAAGAGCTTACACGCACCTTTAATGCTATCTATGATTCCGCTGATATACCAGATAGCTTCAAAAAGACCGTAATATTTCCCATTCACCAAAAAGGTACACAAACAGAGGCGAGCAACTATAGGGGCATATATTTCCTCAATTCGACCATGAAGTTGTTTGCATCAACGCTTCTCATGCAACAAAATCTTTTGAGCGAGAACCAGTTTGGGTTCAGAAAGGATTTTTTAACAGTCGATTCCATCTTTATATTGTTCTCAATCGTTTCAACCCATCTTAAAGAGAAAAAGAAACTTACTTTACTTATCGATTTCAAGGCGGCTTTTGACACAATCGAAAGAAGGAGCCTTATTTACAAACTCAGCAATATGGGCCTATCGACTAAGTTCCTGAGAGTCATACAGAAAATGTATGAGGAAAATATAGCAGCTGTATGGGATGGTTCACAACTGTCAGACAGGATCCAAAGTAACACAGGAGTAAAGCAGGGCTGTTTGCTAAGCCCGCAGCTATTCTTTCTCTACATAAACGATATTGCTGAAGCATTACCGGCAGGAGTTCCATTTGGCAACATGCATATAAATACGATACTATACGCGAATGATATGGTGCTCTTGGCTGATTCAGCACCCAAACTCCCAAAAATGCTAAATCAACAAAATCTGAAAATAAACACAGATAAGTCAAAAATTCTGGTGTTTAGGGATGGCAGTGGACGTGTAATTCAAGGGGAAACATGAAGCTTAAACGGTGCAGAGATAGAGAAGGTAACATCTTATAGGTATCTTGGAGTTACCATGACCTCAAATGGAAAATTTACAACGCACCTTCGTCTAAAACTAAAGGAATCCATCATGGCGCTGAACAGCTCTTGGAATAAACTAATGAATAACATAAATGTACTACCGAGCGTCAAATATAAAATGTATGAAGCAACCGCTCGCTCCGTACTATGCTACGCCTCACAGGTATGGGGAATTCTCCGATAGGAAGATGTTGAAGAAAATGTTCCAGCTGCAACGAAACACTCCAAACTATGCAATACACATTGAGACTGGATTACCCGAGTTTTACAGCTACACCTTGGGCACGCATTTTGCATACATGAGGCAGGTGATGGAAAAACCAGCAACAAGACTGGTGAATAAAACGGCGAGGCTGCTATTAGCAAATGAAACTCAATGCTTTAGTGAATGGCGACTTCTAGCTACTGAGTATAACGTCCCAGTAGATCTCCAAAACCATCGATCATGGACATCATTGGAGCGCATGGCTGAAGGCACTCGAGAAAAATGATATGAACAGGCCCAGAGAAGCATAAGCAGGGGGTTGTACAATCAACTGAATTTCTCTCTATGCGAAAGAAACTATTTTAATGAGCGCTATAAACTAAAAGTAATCTCGCTAATATTCCGCGCCCGATGTGATTTGATGGCACTGAACTTCAAGCCATATCGAGATGGTATCCTAAAGGAATGCACGCATTGCAATATGCACGAAAAAGAGGACGCATTCCAATCCTGGCAGAAATACGTTTTGTATATTGGCCACAATCTTCGCTGAACACAGCAGAAATAATTGATATTTTGAATGGGCGGTGTTGGACCACACTGTTTAGATATATTTTCGAAGCGTTAAGATATAGACAGCAAATTACAACAGAATTCTTGTACAACTAAATAAATATCAAAAAATTCAACTAAATTAAAATAATAACTTAAGATGTACATATGACTGACGGCAAACTATGGCCAATGTCAGAAACAAATCAAATAAACTACTACTACTACTACTACATTATCAATACGGTCTCTGTCCATCTATATACACACGTCCGTCTCGGTCAGCGTTCATCTCCTACTCGTCTGTCTGTCTGTCACTAAACTACTAACGCCTTCTGCTACTGCGCTGTCCTCCATCCAGTGTGACCATCGTCTAAATACTTATCGATACATTTACACTTTTGGCGGCTACCTTTAAGATTCTACAGACAACACATCAAATAATTTCTGCTGTTGGAGGGAACAGTATCACTTTAAAGTAGCTTACAATTTGTTTGAGAAATGCTCCTGCATAATGATAATTTAAAATGGCTATTATGATGTAGGAAGATTATTGCCAATTTATACTTTATCAGGGAGCAAATTGTTCTGCTGAACACGGCCATTGTGTTCTAGTTCGATGCTTCTTTTGCGGTCACAATAAGTTTGAATATCGACCATATTGTCTATTTCCATTGAGCAACATCTAACATCTTGAAGCAAAATGTTTCTATTTCACACTTTTCTCATTAAATTAAGTAATGGCAGAGAAACTTGTCATGCATTATTGAATATTTTTATATATTTTTCTTTTATATATATTAAGGGCCGATTTCTTTTCATACAGATAGCTGCCATGTGTCAGCGAGAAAAACACTTCAAAACAACTTGCATGGAAGCTGGCATTAGGACCATATTGATGACATGCGACAAAATCATGATGGTGATTTAAGAAATGCTCCACCCATTCCGGACATGATGTAGATCTGTCCACCTTCTACGCAGAGATCCCAATTGACATTAATTCTGAAATTTCGAACAGCAAATGCATCGGTAATACAAATGCCCGTACACCGAAACGCCCAAGATCTGAAGCAGATTAATTTAGCAAAAAAGATACTGAAGCATTAGAATTTACAAAATATGTCACTAATCGTCTTCCTTAGGGAAAAGGGCCAATCATAACTGCCTTTCAATCACCACCATAAGATTTTTATACCCGTTACTCGTAGAGTAAAAGAAAAATAATACCCACAATTTTTGAGATATCGATCTCAAATTGAAAACTGAAGTTTATATTCGCAACATCTATAAGCCCTCCAATTTTCATCAAGATCGGATGATAAATAGCCGAGTTAAAAAATGTTGCATACTTTTCGACTGTCTCACCTCAGGCACACTATGCATGAGTAACGGGTATATCGAAGTCGGTTATAGCCGACTTTAACTTACGCTCTCGTTAAACCTGTTATTGTTGATCAAATGTTAAATAACTTTCTGGCCAATTTTTTTCTCAATATATTGTTTTATAATATGTGAAACAACACATTTTTGAGGGCATTAATTGACAGATGTAAGAGGTTAGATGTGGCCAGTATAAATTTCCATCAAATTCCATGCGTACCTGTAAAATGTGCAGAGAGTATTAAGTTAATTTCGAGAATTTTTACAGCAATTCTTTTTACGTCTTGAATATAGTACGAATATAGAGCAGAGTTAAGTCTCTGGTATTCTTGCATCAAGGCTATTTCGAAATCAAATCAAGTAATATTATTAAGCTTAAATCAATATCGCACATACTTGATTGGCTCTGAATATGGGATTAAGTTGAGCTTGAATAATAAGCGAAAAGAAATCTAATGAGAATTTTCAAAATTTTTTCAATTTCGAGCTTAATAAAAGCTCACCCAAGCTTAAGGCAAGAATTGCGAAATATTAAAATCCATACTCAAGTCAATTCTTTCCTAATTGTTTTAAGTATTATATATACGGCATCGACCAACTGCTTATATCATTCGGAATTGACTTTAGTCCGCATATTTCGCTTTGTTTCTGTGTAGGTTTCTAACACTTGGTACCTCTAGTTCTTACCATATAAGAGATCTGTTGGTATCTGCATTAGTTGTATTCCCCATTTGAATATCGGAAACATCTATTAAACATTATACCTTTATTTTTGTAAAAATTGAAGCATTCTATATATTTAATGTATAAATGTATGTATGTATAGTATGTACACCCGACCACAAGTAATAAACCTCTCAACTTATGCTGAACCAAAAATTCTCTTCACTTAAGTAGTTTAGTTGTTGGCAACAACAAAGCGTAGCAAGTGCGTCTAAAGTGGAAAAAAAAAAGGGGGGAGAACTCAAACTTAAACTTGCAATGTTGGCGCCACACAAACACAGATACAAAACTACACCACTACACACACACACACACACAATCACATTGAAAACTGACGCGAATTTTGCGCGCGCTTTTTCTTTGGGCGAACATCTTCGGCGCGACTTTGACTTCGACTTGGAGTGCAACAACGAAGACGTTGCTGACATTTGCTGAGCGCCTGGCTGGGGCGCAGTCTGTGCATTCGACTGCATTTTTGTGTGCGGTGCAAGCACCCCCGAAAACTGCAGTACACGCAGTCAGCGAAAAAGTATACAACAAAAAGAAAAAAAAAACCATTTTCCTATTTTTGGCCAGCGTCTTTGGGTTGCGTATTGATTTTATCAGCTGAACCTGCAGGTGCTTGCATTTTTACTGCTTCTTGCAACTTTTTTTCCTCCATATTTATGTGAGCACATTTGGAAATTTATGCGTGGCTGCGAAAAGTTTCCTCAAAAACTTACAAAATATTTTCTTTCTTCCTTTTTTTTGTTTTTTGTGAATTATTTTATTTGTAAAAGTTTTGCTTATGAATTATTATATGTTTGTGCCGTAAGGCATTGACCTTACAAAAGTTTTCTTCACCAGAATGGTCACATGTGGTTTTGCTTTTGATGAAATATGACATAATATTTAAATATTTTAATAAGTGCCGGGCCCCCTTTTTCATGCATCTCAACCATCTGCATTACTCTGGCTGATTATTAGATTGTGAAATATTTTTGATATTTACTTTACAGATATGTATACTTTACGCCCTCGAGGTCCTTTCAGCACAGTTGGGTGGCGGTTTTATTTCTTTTTAAAAATAAAAATAAATTTTTAGGGGTTGTCCTCGTCCACTTTTGCAACTGAGCCAAATGCGTTTGTTGTTGGCTTATTATTTATGATTTACATTTTTCATCCCCATCCACCAATTTACCATCCACACGTAATTAGTTGTTTGCCGTAAGTCTCCCCTTCCCCTTTATCGCCCGCCCCAGTGTGTAAAATGAGAAACGAAAAAAAAAAAAAAAACTGCAACAAATTACATATAGATTTCTTAGAGTTTAGGTGCATAATCATGCACCGGAAATGAATTATACATTATTTTTTCTTTGCTCTTTTTATGAGTTCCCACTTTGTGGCATACACTACAACTGCATTGTTCTATTCCACTTGGAAATAGAAGAGGATGGTTATTTCTGGGAAGAATATTAGGCGAGTGAATCACTTTCTAGAACAGTGGCAATCGGCAATGGGAGCAGAGAAGTTGCCATTGGCAACTGAGGAAATGTTGGTATAGATCAGGGGCCGGCAAAAAACACATTCACATTTGCCATTGCGTATGTTGGACACGAAATATATTTTGCTCGGCGACATTGTTGGTGTAAAGCTTATACTGTTAGTGTGTTTACAGCGCTGTTGCTGGTCGTTTTTGCATGCACAGAACATAGCGACGCGATAAGCGCTTTCAAAAGCTCCACTTTCTTGCTCGGTCGCTGCAGAGGCAGAGAACAGAGAGCTTTAAAGCTTAACGGATTGACAACTTGCCTCTACTGACTCACATTTACTATTGCATTGAATAAAATTGTGCTAGCTTCTCTTTTGTCAATGCCTTTCTCTCCTTTAAAACTTGAAAGTTGATGTAAGAAGTAAAAATTGTTTGTGGTAAAAGTCGTAAATTCTTACAAGTAAAAAAATGCACATGTAAGGCTAAAGTCCCACAGGCAAATAATTTGTCCAACCTTTTTAATCGTATCATGCACCATATTTCCAAAGATTTTTTTGTGACCATCATTCTTTAAGCTGCCTTTACACTTGTCATATATCTCTAAATAGTCGGTTGTCAGACTTCTCTAAAGAGAATCTCTTATCAAATAGAACCTGTCCTATTTCATCAAATAAGGTTAAATTTTCCAACTATTTAGAGATATTTGATATGCTATTACACTATTGTCAGAGAGTCTCTTTAGAGATGTATGACAAGTGTAAGGGCAGCTTTAATATTTCATTCAGTTGTCTTTAAGGTAACCATAAACTTGGAAAGAATTCTACCCAAAAAAAAGTAAAATAATAAAATAAGATTTTTGCCTTTTGAAGGCTAAGAAGGACAGTGTCAATGAGCTAAGATCATTGCCCTAAAAACGATTTGGTTCGAATATTTTTCAATACCTAAGCAATAGAGGTTTTTTTTTTTAGAAAAACATGGATTTAAATCGTTTTTTAAATTTGACTCGTATAAATTCTTAGGTCATTTTTCTCATCTTCTAGAAGTATAATGATTCTGGAAGTAAATGACAGTGTAAATTGTTGGTTTATCTGACACATAAGAGCTTTCTATAAGATAATAAATCGGCCTTTAAGCTTGGTACGGAGATAACCGCGAAATACCCGCGAAATCGAAAACTCCATATAAAAAAAATGATTTCGCACGGATGTCGCAGGTTGCCGTTTCGCGAGTTGGTCTGGAGTTCACACGCGAAATAGTCATATCGATATCACAGCGCTGCCAATCGACGTCAACGTGTCTCGCGATAGTCACGCGATGAGTGATTATTTTGATTATTAGCGAAACACAAGTGTGTGACGGTGTGCCCACAAATATATACAAGTATGTGGAGCGCTGTTTAAAAATGAGTAATAAGTGGGCAACTTTTCATTGGAGGAGAAGGTGGCCCAAGTTGAGGTAATAAAACAGGAAATTGTGGCAGCATTATGACAGCGGCTTGACAAAAATCATCTGGGAAAGTAAAGGTGCTGCCCTTGGAATGGATGGAAAAGGATGTATGTAATTCACAATTGTTGGTTTTTTATAGGAGACCATCGCAACGCAGCTTGGGCTTCTCTAAAGGAGAGACTAACTATGGCCCAGCTCTAAGTGATTCATTTGTGGATGACGGCGATTCAGTATATCGAACAACTTTGCAATGGTCGGACTTGGGACTTCTTTGTCACCGCAAGTCGTAGACGACATCTCATAATCTAAGCCGTTGCATTATAAGTAAATGATAACGAGATGGCCCAAACAGTCGATTCAGCCTCTTCTACTCTCGATCTTCGTCCAGTCCAAAGACTACACATAAATAATCGTTAGTTACCAAAAACGCATAATGTGCAATGTGTATGTAGAGTTACGCTCAGTACATACATACTTATGCACACATTTATTAACACACGAACTACTTACAAGTATATTTTTCAATTTTCCTCCCTCTCATAATCTTTTTGCCCTAAATCAGATTAGTAAATTAGTTTTACCAGTTTATGTTAACATTAAAATCGTGTTCTCACCCTTAGCACGTGTTTTGCAGGTGTTGCTTGTTCAATTAGTGTTGGATTTTTTTCGATTTAAATCGATTCCCAAATATTATATATGTTTCTCAAACATAAAAAAAATGCGATTAGCGAATCGATTTATCGATGTATTTGCCAGCTCTACTAAGGAATCGAAATTTGGCCATACATCTTTTCGCTGCCTAAATTTATGTTTTTATACTCTTGCAGAAGGTATATTAACATTGTTCGGAATTTTGTAAGGCATTGAAGGAAGCATCTCCGACCACATAAATTATATATATTCTTGATCAGTATGACGAGCTGAGTTGATATCGCCATGTCCGTCTGTCCGTCCGTCCGTCTGTTTCTATGCTATCTCATCCGGCAGTTTAAAAGCTATCTTAACCAAACTTTGCACAAAGCCTTTTGGTACAAATACATTTGTCGGAACCGGCCGGATCGGATGACTATAGCATATAGCTGCCATAGGAACTATCGGTCGAAAAAGTAGTTTCAGTTAGAAAAATTTGTTTGTCTTCAACGCAAACGACCCCAAACCTCGTATTTACAAGTTTTCTATGCTTTTACATAATTCCACCAAGTATGATGAAAATCTGACAATTATATAGTATAGCTGCCATACAAAAGATAGGTCTGAAAAAGTCTTAGTAGGAAAAACTTTTTTGTTTCCAATGCTGTCGGTCCTAAACTTGTTCCTGATCAATATTATATGCTACCACACAATTCTGTTAAGTTTGAGCGGCCATAGGAACGATCGGTCGAAAAGGTAGTTCTAGTGGGAAAAACTTTTTAGTTTTTAAGGCAAACGTCCCCAAACTTTGTATTTATAAGATTTCTAAGCCTTTTCATAATATAATATCAACAAGTTTAAGGAAAATCGGACAATGATATAGTACAACTGCCATGGAAAAGATAGTTCCGAAAAAAGTCTTAGTAAGTTAAACTTTTTGGGTTTCAATGCTATTGCTCCCTAACTTAATATTTATAAATATTATATGCTTTCACATAATTCTGGTTAGTTAGATCCAAATCCGATGACCATAACATGTAGCTGCCATTTGAAATATCAGTCGAAAAACTTTTTTGCTTTTAATTATAAGTTTTCTATGCCTTTTCATGATTTCACCAAGTTTGATGAAAATCGGACGGCTATATAGTAATAGCTGACAAAGAAAAGATAGTTCCGAAAAAAGTCTTAGTAGGAAAAAGTTTTTTGTTTCGAATGCTATCGCTTCAATTCAAACCTAATATTTATTAATTTTATATGCTCCAACATAGTTCTGCTAAGTTTGATCCAAATCGTTTGGAAGAACCTAGGTACAAATACCTAGGTACATACCTAGATACATATTTTGTGTACCTGTTACCATACCTCGGTATTTTTAAATTTCAGTACCTTTTACCTTACCTAGGTCAAAATTTTCATTTACCTTGTCAAAAGTAAGGTATAAGGTACTTTAATTTGAATGAGAATTTTATTTCATATAATAGCCTTGGCGGGAAACTAATCTTATTTAATCATTCGTCCAATTTGGGATTGCGGGTGTGATATAATAATATATCTAATAACTGTGTTGTTCCTTAAGACGCTTTATGTCTAGGAAATACAGAATACTGTCGGCGCAACTGGCATTGAAATAACAAATATAGAAACATAGACTGTATATTGAATGGTTTCAAAATGCAATTACTATTTAGAATTGATTATAAATGACAGCATTTTATTTAACACGTCACAAATCTAATTATATTCAAGAACCCTTTCACCAGTTAACTTTGCTATCAGCGAAAATAATCAAGTTGCTAATTTTACCTTTTAAGAAGTTCAGAAAACTTGCCCATATCGTTTTACTTTCTATGTATCTAGGCCAAGACTATTTTTTTATGAAATTTCAAGATAATACTGCAGTTGATTAAATATGTAAAAAGTTTCCGACTAAACCTAGATATAGGCGATTGTCAATATTTAAATATGTATTTTATTACTTATTAGAAAATTATTAGAAATTCTAGTCTGAAAGATAAAAATAAGAAATATATATTTCTGACTTGAAATTGAAAAAGTATATATATGTAGAGTTTTTGGGAAACTCGGAATACAGAATTACAACTGATTATCGAGAATCTTTAATTCTTTTTCCGTAAAACTTTGTTGAAATTTCAAGGAAGACTCAAAGTTTTGGTCACGTCCTAATCATTTTAGGATAGGTGGTGTTTAATGAACCATGCTTTAAAAGGCTTATTAAAAAATACCAGGAAGTACAGGAAATTTCGGATACATTTTACCTTACCTAGGTATATATTTTGCCATTTACCTTCTACCTTACCAAGGAAAGAAAAATGAGTACCTTTCCAATCACTGACTATAGCATATAGGTGGCATAGGAACGATTGGCCGAAAAAGTCTTTCTAGGGACAAAAACTTTTTTTGTTTTCAAGGCAAACGCTACCAAACCTCGTATCTATTAGTTTTTTATGCATTTACATGATTCCACCAAGTTTGATGAAAATCGAACAATTATAATAGTTCCGAAAAAGTGTCTTAGTAGGAAAAACTTTTTTGTTTTCAATGCTATTGCTCCCAAACTGATTACTGATTAATACTATATGCTACCACACAATTCTGCTAAGTTTGATCCAAATCGGATGACTATAGCATACAGCTGCCATAGGAAAGATTTTTCGAAAAAGTTGTTCTAGTGACAAAATATTTTTTGTTTTCAATGTTAGTGTCTTTATACTTTCCAGTTATGAATATTATTTGGTTCAATACAATTTTGGTGAGTTTGATCAAAATCGGATGAATATATCGTAAAGCTGTTGTATAACAAACTGGCAAGCAAATGGTTATGGCGGTTACAGTTTCTCCCGTTCCAATCACAGTTCATCCAGCTCCAATCATCTATATCTAGTTCACCTAACTATATCCGATACCCGATCCTCCCGCTCTTTTTATATCTTACATCTCTAACTCACACACGCACTTATACATTCAACTCTTGGCATTCTGTAATAGTATTTTGTGTTTAATATTAAATAAACAAAGTGGCCTAAATCGCCACATGGTCAGAGAAGTGGTGCCATCTATTGCTGAGTTTTGGAAATAGCTCAGCTCTACAGGGGTATATAACCCACCTAGCATTTGGAAGATCATTTTAAGAAGAATCACTTTGCTGAGTCTTTTTCGAGCCTCTTTGATGTTAAAACAGACATTTATATCATGTGTGATTTAAGGAAGACTCGAAAATGACTTATGACTTTGCTCAAAAAGTGATTTATTCAAAAATGACTCAAAAATGAGTCGAACTGATTAGAAAAACGGGGTAAAAACGACTCTTCGTGAAGAGTTTTCTCCCGACAAAAGTATCATTTATGATCAGAAAACGAGCTTATTTTTAACTATTATAATCAAACTGAGGACTCGAAAAAGACTCGAATGTGATCAGAAATTTAATAAAATGCTGGCTGCTTAAACGTCGGCCGAGACGAAGTTAGTGTTTGCCTTAGCGTCGCAAAGTCGCAGTGCTGGTATTTGTTATTTATTTTCATTTAATTGAGTTTTGAGAGGAAGACACAAATAGCCATGGCCCTTCCAACTTGATTCAAGGGTATCAAAACTTCGTTTAGTTCCTCTGGCATTTCCTTTCTAGTTTTCTTCTTCCGTTTCTGCGCTTTTTTGTAATTTGTTATTAGTTTTTGTTGCTTGAGCTTAGGTGGTTCCCCCTAACCCTCCAATCTACGTATAGTTCTTTGCTTTCCATTGAAATCATTTACATATTGCAAAAGTGAATATGCATGTATGTATATGTGAATGCCATATATAGAAAGGGGTTTTTATAGGGGGAGTCGGAAGGGGTCTTACTTGTGTGCATTTGCTATCGACCTGACCCAACGATTTGTTATTATTATTCTTCTTTGCTGCTGCCGCCTCGCTGTTCATTAATTTACACTGAGCCTTTTGCATAATTGCCCGCACATTTCGTCAGCAGGCTTTGGACTTGGCACTTTGCAATAGCAATTTGCACGTCAGAAATAGTTGTAAAGTGTGTGGACCGACCGACAATTAAAGGTACTTACTGTTAGGGCGTTGTAAACTTACCTGCAATGAAACAAAGTGAAAGAATTTATTAATAGAAAAAAATTATGGCTGTCTGCAAAATGTTGATGGTGTTGCAGTGTGTCTGGGTGCAGACGTTGACGAGGAGTACCATTTAGGGGCGTTTTGCGGCTTGAGCCTGAATACCCGCCAGCCCAAATCCCCGAAATTTTTCGTTGCTCGCGTCTGCCAAAAACGAGTCAACACCTAACCCCTTTCACCCCCAATCCTGAAACAATTCTAGGGGCACAAGCTCGTTTCCTCGTTCAGATAAACGCATTTTCGTAACGTACATTATAAAATATATGTACAGTGGAAAGTGCTTAGTGGTGACAAAAGTTTTACGATTAATTTGGGTGTTTTTGAATGGAGAAAGAATAGAAAGAGTCATAGAGCCATGCAAAAGTTTTGCATTTTGGTGGCCAATTCTGTTTGAAAAACCGGTTTCAAATCGCAAATCGATTGCGAAAGTGAAAATGGAAGCAGGTCTGATAGTAAGGGCCAAAACTGACGCGAATCCTCCATAGATTTAAGAAATTTTTAGAAGGAAAATCCCTTATATCTTTTACTTTTAATTTATGCTCTTTGCCAAAATTTACTTTTACTTGCATACATCACATTGGGGGACAGAAACAGACAAAATATACAAAATCTACATCAACAAAGCGCACATATTTACGTTTCACTTGTCACTTTTAAGCTGGCAAGTTACTAAATTTCTTAACTCTGAACAATTTCCAACTTTTCAATGATCATTGCGACAATTTCAATATTGACATTCATCATAGTTGTTGACCACTGTATATGGAGGAGAAAATGCAGGCACCAACGCGTTGCTAACGGCGACCGCAGCAGACACACGGCTCGATATGGTTTAGGCCGGGCCAAACCAGCAACTTCTACTTCTTCCCCTAACCTAACTTCCCTTTTGCCTGTGCGGCTGTATATGCAATGTGTGTGTGCGAGTGTGTGTGTGTTTGCATTAGGTGCAAGCCCGTTGCATATGCAACTCGAGGCTTTTGGCAAAAGGAGTAGCAGAGAGTTAGAGCAGAAGCAATGCAGCAATGACTGTCCAGGCAGCAATGGCTGTTGGACATGTTCAAATAGTCGACATACCGAAAAGGGGAAAGAGGAGAGGGACATATACGCACACATGAACACACACACACACACACACACTTGCAGATATAGAAGTTGCCAATAACAGGCGCAATGTTTCGTTCGTTCAGCTTTTTTCCTTTGACCATCGGCGCTCCCCACCACCCCCCTCTCACCATCTAACTAACATGAAAAAGGAGACCCTCTACCGCTCTCCTTTAGCTGGCCAGACGCATTCATTTGTAAAGTTAAAGCACATGGCCTAAGGGAGCCACCAAAGAGTGACGGGGGGAGGAGCAGCAGTTGATATGTAGGGATAGGCGGGAGCTGCTGTTGAAGGCTTTTACGCACCTTTTGCCAACGTGTTAATGAAATGCATTTCGAGTAGCCAAAAAATGCAACATCGTCGCGACATTGTTTACTTTAATAAAGCACAAGAAATTGAACGAAAGGCGTTAAAGTAACAATTGGATCACTATTTATTACTTTGCTTAGCGTGAGAAATTGATATGATCCAATAAAATGACAAGGACAAAAAACAGTAACTTAATTTTTTGCTACGATTTGTATACTCCACATTAACAAAAGTTTGGTGTTTTCATTCATTTGCTTGCACATGACAACGGTATTTATGTCCATATGAAAAATTTCCACCACAACTTTGAAAACTAACTCATAGCGCCCATGTTAAGTACGAATTTAAAAAAGATTTTTGTTGAAAACAAAACAATATATAGATATCATAAGGTTGGAGCTAAGTCAACATTAAGTGATCCTAAGTCCTAAGTTGGAATAAGGAAACATGCTGAAAATGTTTATAATTGAATTCGACAACTTATAGAATCGCGAGTTAAATGAAGAAATTCATAAAGCTTTAAGTTAAATTTAAAATTTTTTACTGTAAAATAAAACGTGCCGAACATAATTTTTATTTTATTTAAGTAAATGCCTTTAACACGAAAGGCATCATCTTAACGCATACGACTATCAAGCACACGCGCTAGATTGCGACAAATCGCAGTAAAGAATGTAGCCACGATTGCCACACTTGGTGTTTTTGCACCAAAAATTGTGTTTTTTTTTCCTGTTGGTGCACTGGCACTTTTTTATTGGAATTGGCTCTTTTGCATGGAGCCCGAAAAAGACGCAGAAATTAAAAGAGTTTCCAAAAATTCCGTCAAGTAAGACCACACATAATTTTGGGAATACCCATGACAAGATGGTTGCGCGAGCTTGCTAGAGCAGTGGGATGTTCCCAAAATATTTTCCTTGGCTCAGACTCTAGAAGTCTACAATTTAGGCCAAAAGAAATAGTCAATTTAATGAATAAACCAGAAATCAAAAGGTTTTTAAATTGTATTCTTGAAATTATTAAAGATTTGAATATGGAAATTCAATCAGATCGAGACTAGAAACTGCTTTAAAATCAACACAAGACACCAAAATTTGACTTGATTCTAGATTATTCACATCTACTAAACACGAATCTGTTTTCGGTAATGGTCCCTCACGTCTAGATTTTTAGTAACTTTAGCTTAAGGCGCGTTAGCTATTTAGGCGCGATTAGTTTGGAGTCCGATATTTTGACTCCCTATGATATTATCAGAAATTAAAACTCTTCAACTTTCAAATAAAGTATCTCAAACAATTCTACGATTTTTTTTAAGCGAAGATATACCATTTTGAATACTGTCTGTCTAACAAGCTACAGAGTAAATTCAATGTATACCTGGCAAATAGCCATATAGGAGATGAGAAATCGTCCCTTAATGAATATGTGAAAAAATTATTTGGTCGTGAAGTGGAAAATTTGTACAGATTGGAAGCGTTATTTCTTTAAGTATACTCGTATAAGTCATTGTGATAAGATCAAGTTTTTTTTTTTAGTATTTTGACTTACAAAACAATACTTAATCAGACTTCTTAAGACTTACGTTGTTTTGTTTTACCTTTTTATCTTTGTAAGCACTCATCAGATTGTTTTGAAATTTGGACACAATATAGAATTAACTCCGAGGAAGCTATTGGTATTAAAATCTTAATTTTATTGCCACAGTAACTGATTAATACATGAAATATTTTTTTGATTTTTTTGTACGTTTAATAATACTCAAAAAATGAAATGAATGTATAATTTACCGATTTTGTAAAAGAGAAGAATTTTTTTGGCTCTTTTTAAATGAAAATGGCTCTTTTTTGAAATTTTTTTGGTGTAATTTAATTTTTTCAAGTGGCAACCGTGAATGTAGCCATAACACTGTGATATATTTTTCAACATAACAGTTTTGGAATTTGAGTATTGCCAGCTCTAGGTCAAGTAAGACCCACAAATATGTATGATATTTTCCAATATATTTCGGTTGCTCCTCGGCAACCATCTTCAGGGACACTACAAAAACAATTTAACATTGATTCAATCAAAACAAAAAAGAGATTTTTAACATACATTATTATTATACATTATTATACATACCATAAAGATAAGGTTGTCAAAAAAGTCTTGCGGTATTTCCGCAAGCTTGTCTTGTCTTTGCAAGCGCGTAGTTCTAGTTGTATTCGTCGCATCGGTTCACGCTAGAGCTTTTTGGAAAGCTCTTTTCACGCGCTAACACGTGTTTGATTTATTGTTGTTTGTTTTTAGTCGTTCGTGAGTTATAGCGTCGCAAACATGGAGCAAAATAAAGAGAAAATACGGCATATTTTACAGTACTACTACGATAAAGGCAAAAATGCATCTCATGCTGCCAATAAAATTTGTGCAGTTTATGGACCCGATACAGTTTCCATTTCCACCGCACAAAGATGGTTTCAACGTTTTCGTTCTGGTGCAGAGGTGATCGAAGATGCGCCACGGTCCGGAAGGCCTGTCGTCGAAAATTGCGATAAAATCGCTGAATTGATCGAAAGAGACCGGCATAGTAGCAGCCGTAGCATCGGCCAAGAGCTGGGCATTAGTCATCAAACCGTTATAAACCATTTGAAGAAGCTTGGATTCAAAAAGAAGCTCGATGTATGGGTGCCACACGACTTGACGCAAAAAAACATTTTTGCCCGTTTGGATGCATGCGAATCGCTGAATCGCAACAAAATCGACCCGTTTTTGAAGCGGATGGTGACTGGCGATGAAAAGTGGGTCACTTACGACAACGTGAAGCGCAAACGGTCGTGGTCGAAAAGCGGTGAAGCTGCCCAGACGCTGGCCAAGCCTGGATTGACGGCCAGGAAGGTTCTTCTGTGTGTTTGGTGGGATTGGCAGGGAATCATCCACTATGAGCTGCTCCCCTATGGCCAAACGCTCAATTCGGACCTGTACTGCCAACAACTGGACCGCTTGAATGCAGCACTCATGCAGAAGAGGCCATCTTTGATCAACAGAGGCCGAATTGTCTTCCATCAGGACAACGCCAGGCCACACACATCTTTGGTGACGCGCCAGAAGCTCCGGGAGCTCGGATGGGAGGTTCTTTTGCATCCACCGTATAGTCCGGATCTCGCACCAAGTGATTACCACCTATTTCTGTCCATGGCGAACGAGCTTGGTAGTCGGAAGTTGGCCACAAGAGAGTCCTGTGAAAATTGGCTCTCCGAGTTTTTTGCCAATAGGGAAGCGAGCTTCTATAAGAGGGGCATTATGAAGTTGGCATCTCGTTGGGAACTCGTCATCTAACAAAACGGCGCATATTTGACTTAAATCGCATTATTATAACCAATTTTATGAACAATTGAAAATTCAATAAAAATATCACAAGACTTTTTTGACAACCTTATATATGGTTTTTATACTACCATCAAACAATTTCAGAATTTTTTGATCCCGACGCAATCAACTTTTTTGAGTTCAAAAATGTGTCACGGTGTGATAATGAAACGTATTTGTGGGAGATATGAGTATTTCTTCCTTTGCTAGAGGGTATAAAAGTAAAAAGTTTTGGCTTTCGGGCACAGCTGACATCAGCTGACCCGTATTTTTGAAACCGCTCTCGTAAAACAACTGATAACCGATGGTTAGGAAGGGAAGTGGGCATATGAGCATAATGTTTGACACGTACTTCAAGTGAGAGATCATTTACTGTTTTTTTTACCTTTTACTCTCGAGAAAAGTGAACGTTGAAGTCGTTGTGTCACAGTATTATTGAAACGCAAATTTCAATGTTAAAACAAACTAAATAATTTGGTCATTTGATGTCACCTATCCAGCATAATTATGTTGTTTACATTTCCAAATTGAATTTTGATTGTCAAAAATGGTTTGGGTGCTAAATTTTGCTAAATCTCATTGGAGGTTTGAAATCAAACAAAAGAAATTGTAAGGGAGCAAGTAAGAATTGGAATTCGGTTGGAATTTGGTTGGAAGAGGTTTCTGTGGCACCCCCGATAGGGTCGGATTTGCTTCCTTCTGTCTGTTTCATATATTTGCACAAACTTAATATACTCGGTGCACCTTTGATACAGAGTGTACAAATTTGATTGATTTTGGGATGAGATTATATACGGATTTGCACAAATTTGGGGCTTTGGAATAGGGGACAACATATCTCTTTAAATTGGAAGGGAAGGGAGGGCCACACCACTTGGTTCATTTAAGTCTTTCAGAAGAACAAAGAAAAATAGTTTTTGCTTTTGACTGGGAATCGAATCCAGGACGTTCTGCACTCAACGAAAAAACGTATGGAATGGCGTGTAAAAACTTTGCACCATCGCACACTTTTGTAGCTACACGTCTAAGCTGCTACGTCTCTACCTATATGTGGTAGCTGAGATGAGTTGAATTGTGCTCATTTCAAGCAATTTCAATTTAGATAGTATAGTGAGCTGAAGGCAACTTAATCTCTGTGTATATAAAGATCGAAAGGCTTGTAGCAATGAAAAAATGCTTGTATCAATCAAAAAAGACTTATTTCAAGTACGGATTCAGTACTTGAAATTTATATAGTCCTTACTCAAATCAATCCTTTTGAACTGTTTTTGCTTAAATCTTTCATCGACCTCCTCTGACATCGAAAGCTTGCAATTTAAGTGAATCGCCTAGTAGTCCCCCAAAACTAAGTGCGAGTTTTACAGTCTAGTTGTAGCTCTAAAAACCGAAACTGTACCGGTACAATGATTAGGATCTTTTCCATCTTTTCGGTACCAAAAATACCGTTACTCGGATCCCAGTAAAAAAAATATCACAAATATCAGTTCCTTTTTTGGTTTTGCTTCTGAGTTTTAATCGGTTCTTTAATGAAATTGCATAAATTGAATGAATTGATGAAAAAAAATGCAGCTATATTCTGTCGATATGTTTTTTCATTTTTTTTTTTTCATCTTCGCTTCCCGCTCTCAATCTGGCAAATATTTGCCCAAATCAAATATGCAGCTGGCAAAAATGCAACTAAACTAAAGTAAATTAGGCACTGGGCACATATTTGATTTACTTACTTGCATTTAATATGAGCCGCTGCCACCGCCGTCGCCGACGCCGGCTCGGCCAATGCCCATAACTGTCAGTCGACGTCACAAAATTGGCTAAAAACCCAACAACAACGTGGGGGGGGAGGTAGTGAACGTCGACAAGTTGAAACGTCGAAAGCAATTAAAAATGTAGAAAATTCAATCGGAAAAATCTAATTCGATTTCTATGCCGCGTTTTGCCAATGTTCATCGTCCGGCTACGTTCTGGGACAGTGCAGGAATGTTCAAAACACACACACACACAGACACACAAACATACAGTTAAAAGCAATAACTGCCAGGCTCTCTCTCTGTATAGGCTAAGAAAAAATATGAATTCCGCCTGGTTTTTCTTGTCGCTTAACAAAAAATAAGAAGAAAAAAAAAAAGTGGCTAACTGACGCCTTGCTATATTTTTAGAAATCAAACTAATGAAATTAGAGGCCAACGGAAGGCATATATCCTGGCCAAACAGGACTAAAGACAAAGTGCAAATGCCAATAATAACATTTCCAAGCAGGGAAATGGAAAATATTTCATGGAGAAACTGTAATTGAAGAATTGAAAATTTTACTATAATTACACAAATGAGATATTCAGTAGAATGGGCATGCTTTTGATGGTGGGCGTAAAGCTACAAATGAATATGTAAATGTAAGCGAAGGGAAAATGCACACACGACTTGGCTTACTTTAGATTGCATATGACGAAGTGAAACAAACACAAACCAAATATGAGAATGCTACAACAACAAAGCGCACAGCTATTGTAAGGTAAGGTTCTACTCCAGGGTAGAAACTGTTAACATCTTCCACATAGAGCTATCTGTCACATAAACTAACAAATAACAGAGTAAATTCTAAGTTTATTTGACACATAGCTGCTATCTGGAAGCATAGAAATCGGCCCTTAAAGGGATAAGGGTGCTGGCAGGGGGCCCATATTTTTTAGGTGCCAGTTTGATTCCATGCATGTGTGAATACCTGTCTGAGGCAGTGCCAGTTGACAGTTGTAATACATGTTCAGAGAAATTAGTCACAATTCTCAAGGATTCTACTTAAAGTCTCGTACTCAGAACGACAGAAAATTCCTTTCGTTGCAGTATTTCATATAAATAGAAAAACTTTCTAACAGCACATGAGCATCAAAGCAAAGCCAAGGTGTTTCTAATTATATGAAATATTGTGACGAAAGGAATTTTCTGTCGTTCTGAGTACGGGGCTTTATGTCAGACATGTCATATAACTGACAAATAAATCTTTCCTTTGAAAATAATTCCAAAAATTAAGGAAAATCTCACATTCAGCTAATGACAGCTTAAATTCCATAACTATAGTTTGTAAAAAGTTTTGTAAGCGGATTTTTCTAAGTCCACAGCTTTGCTTGAAGCAAAACGTGGGTCAAACAAGGAATTTCAACTTGCGTCAGTCAGTCCGTCCGCCTTCGAGTACAAACATTTAGATCTCAGATACTAGAAGAGCTAAAGCCAATGTATTTAACCTTTTACTTGCCAGAAACTAGGCAAACAAAGGCTATAAAAAGGCCTAAAAGTGAAAAAAAAGAGTTGGTGTCATGGGACGCCCGTTAAGAGCGAAGCCCTTTACGACCATAAATCTGATTGTAAATTTAAATGCTGGCGAAAAGACACTTTTTTGGTCTCGTTTGGATAAACTCAATCGTGAAAAAAATTGCAGGCACTCTTCAATTAATATTCAATTCAAATTTGCCTACCCTTTTCCCCACACCCTCTTTTCCACCTTATTGTAAACCCACTGTGAAGTCACTGTGAAGTCACTGTTAATTCACTGTTAATTCACTGTTAATCCACTGTGAAATCACTGTTAGCCCCTCTTCCCACCCTCGCACTCCCCACACCCACTCCACACACCCACAAACACACTACCACAACCCACCTGCTGCTACGGCAAATGCTAAAAGCGGTTGACTTTGCAAATACAAAAGCGTAGACAAAGCAATTTCAAAATTTTTCTCTGAAAATCTGATTGTTTGGCTCCAGGGGTCGAACCCTTGAGCCTTTTAGCCTTCTACGCCACCCAATCCAGTACCCCACCTAGCATTTGGAAGATCATTTTAACAAGAATCACCTTGGTGAGTCTTCTTCAAGCCCTTTTGATGTTTAAAAAGAGTTTAGTTTCATGTGCGATTTAAGGAGGACTCGAAAATAGCTCATGCATTTGCTCAAAGTGTGATTCATTAAAAAACGACCAGAATAAGACTCCGAAATGACTCGAAAATGATTCAAAACTAATCAAAAAAAAGGGGTATAAACGACTCTTCATGAAGAGTCGCGGCTAGGGTACCATTTTCTAACGACAAACTTTCCACAGCCTGTCAAAACTAGGGAATCAACAACCGACCCCCATAAAAACTAAAAGAATAAGAGCTGTAAGTATCAAGAAGTACATAGTTTTCGACCGCTTACAGGCAAATGTTTAGTATATTTCGAATTATTTTACAGCCGGAACGACTCTGCATTATCTTCCTTATAGTCATAAGCAGAGGTCGCAAAATAACTTTGTCAGATAAATAACACTTTTCGCCCGGCACATTGAATAGAGGTACCAAAACAACCCTTAACAGCGGTCACTGTTTCTTTTTGGCTGTTAGGAGCAGTGTTGCCAACGCCTCTACACAAAAAAGGACGGTTGAAACCAGAAAAAAAGACAGAAAACGGACAGACTTTTTTTAAAAGGATATAAAAACAGGACAAACAATGTTTCCTTATTTATATAATAAAGCTGAAATGAATATCATAATGATAGTTGGCGACCCTTCTTAATTGTAGAAATTTGAGTTTAGCCGGCTCGAGGTCAAATGAAACAAACAGATTTAAATGCTGTTTTTTCGATATATTTCGGTTGCTCATCGGCAACCATCTTCAGGGACAATTATTTCGAATACTTTTATTTTCGATTAATTCATGCGAATCATGTTATCAGCATCAATTTCGTGTGCATATGATGCATTCGTTCCAATTAACCGATCAGAAACTTGATAACTTGAACTTGATGAAAACAGCTGATAAAGTAATGAAGGGGGTCTTGAAATTATGAAACTTATTTGATAATTGTCAGAAGTACCTTCGAGAATTGAGCACACAATTAAAAAAAAATGGATGCAAAAAACACAAAACCATTTGAACCGCGCAATGAACCGATATTCGATACGTCTGATTTCGATTACACACAAATAAAACAGGGCTGCATCGCTTAAAGAAATGCTTATCGAAGGCGAAAAATCAATATGAAAGCGAGGCCACATAGTTGAAATTGATACACTGCCTTGGAACAATTAAAAAAGGATGAATGAAGGATAAAATATAATAAAAAAAGACATTTTTTCCGGATAGGGGACGTTCCAAAAATTTTCCGGAAATCGCAGTTTCAGAAAGGACAGATCTGTCCGCAAAAAGCACAAATTGGCAACACTCCTGCTGGTCTTTCAACGAGAAAGATCTGAGATGGCACAGAGCCCAACAACTTGACCAATGTCAGCACTTACCGCTACAGCGGTGTTGTGCACAAGAAGACCGTTTCCGTCGTCCCAGCTGAAGATAAGAGGGGTTTTACCGCCGTGCTGAAGAAGGGCAAATATGGTCAGCGTCCTGCCAAAAACACTGTGCGTGTTGACTTTAAGTCTGGTCCCAGACGCTCCCTGAAAAAGCTGAAGAACCTGTTGATCGGTTCCAAGTACCGCAAGGATCTGACGCAGGCTGATCTCCGCCGCGACTCCGCTGTTCTGCGTTCCCAGAAGCCTCTGCCCGTCAAGGCCAACAAGTCTGAATAAAATGGTATCCATTGAGGATAATGAGCTGGAGCGGTTTTCTACTCGAGAATAAAGAAAGTTTTGGCTGGGACCTTTTGGCAAAATTCACGCATTCAAAAGGTCTTCTTTGTATGTTTCCATTTGTGTGTAATGCTCGGCTAACAATATGAATGTTTTTTTTTTGTGCATTCGGTCAGTGACGTGAGCAGAGCGAATTGAAAATAGGGTTGAGAGTTATTTATGAGCTATGGTCTTAAGAGAATCCCGATTTAGTTTAAAAGATAATTTTCAATGCTTGAAATATGTTCTAAACATTCTTGGATAGGTTAGGTTAGGTTGAGATGGCTAGGGACAGAAAGACTGTCCCTACACTTAGGCCAAGATAGGCCCATTCCGATACCATGTAATTCCCTATTTAAGCCAGGGGGCGTTCCTCCCGACTGAACCATTGTGACAACGTAAAGAATTTCAGTAGAGACGGAATCCCTATCTCGGACACTTCCGAGAGGTTGAGTAGAAAGAGGTGGCCAAGAGTTTTGAATCTCCTTCTACTAAGAGCTGGGCAATGGCAAAGAAGATGCAGTAATGTCTTCTCCTCATCTTCACACTTGCAGCTTCTACAGAAGTCGTTGTGAGCGACATCCAAGCGTGCTGCATGCCTGCCGATGAGGCAGTGACCCGTTAGGGCCCCAACCAGAAGGGAGATGTTTTCCCTACTTTGGCGTAGAAGACTGTTGGTTCGATTCATGTTGAACGAGGGCCACGTGACCCTAGCTGCAGCGCAATCCGGAATGTTATTCCAACGTGCCGTAGCCAGGCGCCAGGTTTCATTCCTTGTGTTAAGCTTGTATGAGGCTAAGGGCATCCCTACATTCTTGGTTGAAAACTAAACAATTTATAAATCAATCCCATATAACTGCAGTATCAGAGATCTAGCATCATAAGCAAGGTTTTAGATTCAGTTTAAATGCTTAAAATTTTTTTTATTTTTTGAACTGGCCTTGTGGGTAAATTTCAAACTAAATCCAAGAAAAATGGCATTTAAACTGAGAACAAGTTTTCTAGAACTTCCGATCAACAGGAAGTACGATAAACATTTGATTCTATAATGTTTGATCTTATTTCATTATTTTTCCGGTCTTTTTTCAAATTAAGAATGATTTGTACTAAATTTTAGTATGCCCAAGAACAAAACATACTTAAAACTGTAAGTAGAAAACGGTATAAATTGCTGATCGTTCTAGAAGTCAAACAGTTTAATACAGACTAATGAAGTTATTCGGTCTACAACAACGGTGGGCACGAAATTTGAGTTTGCGAGCAGTCCAACAACAGAAAAGACAGCCCTTATCATCGAGTCTCGATTGCATACACTAAACACTTGTTGTTGTTGTTGTAGCGGCTGGGTTGATCCGTACATACATAGAGAGAGTAAATAAAAGGAAAGGGGAGGGTAAAAGTTAAAGTGGTGTTGTTGAGACTAATCTTTTCCCAAACCGAGAAAGAAGGCTGCCTCGATTGGGTGGGTCCAGAGATCTATAGGTGTGAGGACAGTGGGTGCGAGGGGACAGTTAAAGAGGTGCTTAGTGTCATGGGGGAAGAGACCGCATTTGCGGCACTCATCAGCCGCCTCGGGATTTATCCGCGCAAGATAGTTGTTGAGGAAGCTGCTTCTCCCAGAGCGGAGCTGGGCCAGGTTTGACCTTGCACTCCTGGGAAGGGTCTCCTCGGCTGGGTTGATGGGGGGGTGGTCTGCCTCCAAGAACGATGTTGTTCTGGTAGGCTTCGATGGTTCTGGCTACCATGTTTGTGTGAATAGTCTTCTTAGCCTCTGCGCATACTGTAGCCGTGATCGCTCCTGTTCCTAGGAGTGGTAGCACTTCAGGAAACTCGGCTCTTAAATCATTGCGCACTGCTGTACTACACACTTGTTGAGCGGTCTGCTAATGCCCGCTGGCGTCGGTACGAATTGATTTTGCTGTCTTAACTACCTTCGAAGCGAGGCAATTACACTTGTTGTGCCGTCTGCTAGTATGCGCAGGCGGCGTTAGAATGGATTTTGTTGATTTAAATCACTTCGAAAGGAGGGAATTGACTTACAGTTCTTAGCCTCAGTACTGAATTTGTCAGTGCTGATTCAGAACTGAGAAATAGGAATTGCTTCAATTCATGACTGGTTTCAGTAAGGTTTTCAGTACTACCCATGAAACTAACCCCTGAGTTCATTACTAAAATCAGGTCTAAACGAAGAGAAGGTTATGACCTAGTAGGCTATTTCTGTATTAAATTCATGGCTGAAATGCATGTTAAGGCAGCCATGATTTCAGGCAGAGCGCAGAGCTCTGATTTAGTACTGAGCCATGAGTGCACTTGTTGCACTCTCTGCTTGTGCAAGCTGGCGCTTGAACGTTTGTGGGACTAAGAGGCGCCAGTAGTCAATGGGAGCAATCGATGTGCCTAAAGTTACCCAAGAAAGTTCTGACAAGTTTCTACCAAACTTCCCCTTTAAAGTTGCATCATCATCAATGACAGATTTCAAAAACAAATTTAAACAAACCTTGCTAGATTGTCATGTACACGCATAGATAGCCAAGTTGTGTATCTTTTAACTAAAAGACATGGCGCATTTTGCAGATACATTTCGTAAACGGAAACAATTAACATTTCCTCATAACAGCATGTAATTAAAATTATAATAAGATGCTTTGCCAAAGATATAGAAAAGTAATACAAAATGCGATACGTGCAACTGTATATGTACTGTGTACATTTATCGAACTAAAAGGAGGAGGAGGAGGAGGAGGCACTCCAGTCGCAGCCACAGAGTGAGGGGGGCACACCATTATTACGAGCATTTTCAACAAAATAGCGGCGATAAATTTCAATATCTTGACAGTCATGGCACTACACGTACATACATTGAAATGGAAAAATAATAACAATAATAACTAACAAAACAACAACAAAAAAAAAAAAGCGTCTCGAGACGTGGATGCATCAGATACAAAGAAAAAACACAACTGTAATTAAATTCATGTAGTTGTATTTAAACAAATATGCGCGAGATACATGTATCTGTATCTGTATCGCTTGTGTTTTGTTTTTGTATTTAATTTTATTTCCCTCCGCTAAGACAACAAACTAAACTAAAGTAGGCTAATTGTTTTTGTTGTAGGAGCTGCACAGAGACAGCAGAGCGATAGATGGATGAATGTGGATGGAGATGGAGATGGAGCGGGCAAAGCCTGTTCTGGCTTCATTATGGTTATTATTTGCTGTTGCTGTTGTTGTTGCTGCCTTCTTAGAAATAATGTACAACGAAAATTAATATTATGCAGCATGTTGCGCCAAGCCAGAGATACATTTGCCTGGCCTATCTGGTAATTAATGTTGGAAAATGCAGACGAGCAAGCGGGTCCATAAAAATTACACAAAGATAGAGAGAAATTGTTGTAATATTAAATTGAGTTTGTTTTTTTCATCATCTTCATCATCAGCTCAGCCTTATCCGCTTCATTTGCTGGTGTGTGTGTGTGTGTGTGTGTTGAGTCATTAGAAAACATAAAATTTAATAAAATTTCATAAGTGCTGCCGGCGGCATGGATTTTGATGTTCAAGTTGCAACTCTCCATGTGTTTTGTAATTTATAAAATGCAACGAAATGCGGAAGACCGAAAAAAAAGTATTTTTAAGTTGATTTTGATATTAAAAAATAATTTTCTGCCAGCGCATTGAAGAAAATGATTTACAAATTAAGGCAGCTGGCATTTTTTTTCGGGCCCAGACAGTTGCAGACGCAACTTTATTATTTTTAGATAAATATCTTTCGATTTTGTTCTCTTTCCATTTCCATTTCCTAGTCATCAGTTGGTCCGCTGCTGTTGGCTTATTTATTTACTTTACTTTTAATACCATTTCATGTTCTTTTTTTTTTGTGTTTTTTTTGTCGAAGCATGAGAAACCCTTTTTGGCATATGCGCAACTCATCTGGCAGTCAATTTATTTTCTGCTGGGCATTTTTTTTTAGATACATGCATACATGTGTGGCATAATTGCGGAGCGAGGGGGGGTGGGGGAGAGTAATGCATCATCAATTAGATGTGCCACGAACTGTGGCATTGCGTTTGAAGTTTGCCCCTTGTCGTGGAGCGAAATCAGAAATAATGCAGACTAAGAAATCTATAAATTAATGACGAAGAAAATGGAAGCAGTTTAAGTAATTGTCGAATTGGTTTGTATAAAAATTCAAGGAAATTTTATTGGCATTCATAAATTATGAATAAAGAGCTGGGGAATTGAATTAGAACCCTAGGGGAACAACCTAGTAACTGATAAAGCTACTGATATATTGAAAATTTATAAAATAATACTGATTAAAATCAGGATTCACCTACAAAATGAAAGTTTTAATCAGGTCAAGTAAGCTGTGTGCCTTACTTGACAAGTAAGATAATTGCTTCGTAACATAACGAAGCGAAAAATGATTTTAATTACGCATCTTATGAATCAATTCGCTTATGCATTGCATCTGGCAAATTGGTCACTTGAATAGGTTCAGCATGTTTAAATAGTTTATTTGTATCTTTTTACCAATCCAGTTGAAGTGAATTGCCTTCTAAATTCTTTTTTAAGAGAGTTCGAAATGCTAAGCCAGTAACAGACCAAAAACTCTTAAAAAAAGAAAAGGCCAAGCTACGTTCGTCTATGCCGACACGCAAATATCTGATTTCGATCAAATTTCGCGACACTTTTTGAAAACATAATTGCAATGGTTGAAATGGGTGAGAATCCCATTTCATCACTTAGGCCAATAAAGGTCCGTTGTTTTACCATATAACCCTTTCTACGCTGCGATTATAGAGGGAGGGTCTTCCCCGTTAAACCATCTAGAAAATATCACAAATTTGAGTAGAGAGGCTAGATCTATTTCAGAGATGTCTGACAGATCGTTTAGAAAAGGACGACCCAAAACTGTGAGTCGGCTTGTGCTAAGAGCTGGGCAATGACAAAAGAGGTGTTGTACACTCTCCTCCTTGTCCACTGAATTGCAGCTTCTACAGAAGTCATTGTGTCTGATGCCAAGCCTAGCGGCGTGTCTTCCTATTAGGCAGTGTCCAGTAAGGACCCCTACTAGTAGGGAAATATGCACTCTTTCTTGACGTAGTAACGCCCTAGATTTTTTAATAAGCCTAGATACTTCACATGTGTGGATTGTTTGCCATCGATTCATGGTTATTCGATAGGTAGTTTCCTTTGTTTGTAGCTTAAAGGTCGCAAGAGGCACTCTTATGCGGTAGGAGCAGAGTGGTGGTGCCAAATCTGGCGAGGTGGTCGGCCATCTCGTTGCCTTCAATGTTGCAGTGTCCAGGCACCCAAACGAAATTAATTTCAAAGTGCTGAGCCATCTCATTAAGAGATTTGCGGCACTCCGTAAGAGTTTTGGTATTGTTAATATAACCGTCAAGGGCTTTTAATGCAGCTTGACTATCTGAAAAAATGAATACTTTACTTCCTTGGATTGCGAGAGTTCCCAGAAGGTTGGTAGCCTCCTGGGCAGCTACAACCTCTGCTTGGTAAACACTACAATGGTCAGGAAGCCGAAATGAAGTTTCGATCCCGAGCTCTGGACTGAAGACTCCTCCTCCTACCTGTCCATCCAGTTTGGAGCCATCAGTGTAGAAATTTATGGCATTCGGTTTGCAGAAAAAATTTCTTACTAAAACCCATTTTCGACCGATCGGTCCTATGGCAACCATAAGATATAGTCACCCGATGTCGATCAACTTTTTATACTAGTGATGTCGAAAATATTATCGATATTTTTGCCCAAAATTACAAATATCATTAACGGATATTTTTTTCTGACGCGATATATCGGAAATCGAATATTTTTAGGTGATATTTTTGTTTTAGCGTTCGGTCACACTGTTGCTCATAACTTTTTCTTGTGCTCTGGATATGTAAAACAAAATGATTAAAAGTTATTTTATTAAAGGTGATGCACTGAAATCGCAGTGCAAACTGTGCAATAAAGTTGTAAAGACCAGTGGCTACAAATATGAAGGCACAGTTCAAAGCAAAGCGTAGAGATGCTTGGCTGAAATTCAGCCCATCTTTAAAAAAAGGTAAATGTAAGTTTTTTAACTGTGTTTACCCTGGATCGGGAGCCCATTAAGTTCTGGATGGAAGAGAAAGACGCATTGCCCATGCTTTCTGACTTTGCATTGTCATATTTTATTACACAGGGAAGCTCCGTGCCATCGGAACGTTTGGCTTCGGCTTTAAAAAGTGAAGACACCAGAAGCCGAATTACCGATGAGCACATAACTCAACGGGTCTTCCTAACGATTACAGTAGTTTACAAAAAAAAAAATTAAATGACCCATTTCTACTGAAACTATTTTTAAGTGTAGCTTGGATTGGTGATCTCAAAAATCGATTTCAAAAATTTTTTCATGGCATCGTTTTTTCAATATAAATTTTTTCCATTTTTTCGGTAGGTGCACTTACATTTTATGCCATATCTCAATTCATAATCGTCAGATCGTCAGGTGTCAAGCAATCGAAAGGTCATTAAATTGTCAATAATAAGGTAGAACATTGTTTTCAAATCGGTTTAGAAGTTTGAATACAATTACCAAAAATATTTAAAAAAAAATCGATTTTTTGCTCTAAAATGCAAGAAATTTTATTTTTAATCGCCTAGGAAAAATATAAAAAAATCCAAAAAAATTATTTTTATTCTTTTGACTTAAGAATCGCACTTTTGCAAAGATAATAAGGTATTGATGGAGAAAATCTATGAATAAATATTGTAGCTGGATCAATTTAAGTGATGAAACTAACAGTCAAATTTGAGTATTTTAAGTGTTTAGAAATTTTTTGTTTCTATTTTCTTTGTTTTTTGTTCAATATTAGAAGTGGGGAACAGAACAAAAGTCGAAGCAAACGAAAATTTATTTTGAAAAAATCTCAAAAATACCACTTTTTTCAGCACTCAATTGCTCACAGCTCCTGTATTTATTTATATTTTGTTCATCGATATCTTATTTTCTTCGAAGAAGTGCGGTTCTTATGTAGAAAAAATAAAAATAGTTTTTTTGAATTTTTAAATATTTTTCCTAGGCGTTTGCAAACGAAATTTATTGCGTTTTCGAGAAAAAAATCGATTTTTTTGAAATATTCTTTATTACTGCATTCAAACTACTTATAACTACTACTACCAATTTTTGAAATCGATTTTTGAGATCACCAATCCAAGCTACACTTAAAAATAGTTTCAGTAGAAATTGGTCCTTTTATCTGTAAGCTAGTGTTATTGGTATTATCAGAAGTTTTTACGTTTCGTAGATTAAACTGAATAAGTTTTTTTTATGCTTCGTAGTTCGAATGCTCTATTTTGAAAGATGATGAATTTAAAAAGTAAACACTTCTTTCGGTCCATAAATTTAAATTCATGAATAAGTTTACAGAACTTCTTATGTTAGAAATGAAATAATAAATAAATATCTTTTGTTAATTTATGTTGTTGTGTTTTTGTGGTTAGTGACCTATGTTATGTATACTGGGGGTTATTGCTGGCTCGAGGTCAATGTTAATTTTGTAAATATACGTTTGTTTTGATATAGGCCGTTTCGTTTGCTATGTGTCTTTTTTTTTTATTTTTTATTTTATTAACCATTTAACTTTAATTATTAAATAAACAAAATATTACTTATGTTTAGTATACACTAAAGTGTTTAGATTTAATTCCGACTCACTTTTTGGTGGACAATATATATTATAAATTTATGGCTGAATATGTTTAGGTGTGTAACGAAAAATTTTACAAGAAAACATTACATAGGTATTTATATTAAGATAAAAACAAGGAGAGAAAACCGGGAAGGGAAATGGTTGGAATCTACAAGTCGTATCTAGCCACCAGAATTGGATAATGTTTGGATTCGAATCCCTAATTGGTATAGTTTTGTCAAACCGCCAGTTTCCATCTAGTAGAAGGGACTCTGGGACGCTTTTGTTTGTAGCATGCCTGTGGAGGTGGTAAAAAACCGGAATTCCACTGAGGCTTTGTATAAATCCTTTTTTATCAAGCAGTAAGAATGCTTCTGGTGGGACAAGGCCTGTTAATAGCGTGTGTTCAATGTATTGATCCCCTACATCAGGCATGCCCAAAAGATGCATACGACAGAGCACTCACCAATACTCACAAAGATAAGCACCAATACAAATAATGAAGGGCCTATGTAGTGCATACATAGTAAGGGGCGGTACATCTGAGAATATGGTTGCGTATTAGTTGTATAATAAAATTATCAAGTCTAGGGATGTTGGCCGTATTGTATAGTTTCTTATTGCTAACATATTTTGTAAAGTTGCTCTCGGGAGATCTATAAAGAGATGTACATGACCTAAGGCATTTTCTTTCGAAGACCCATAGTCTTTCCATGTATGATGGTGAGATATTAAACCAGATATTGCATGCGTACGTGAATATTGGTCTGATGAATGACTGATGTATAAGAATTTTAACTCGAGGACATAAGTGCTTCGAATACATTAGTGATTGGCACCTAAAGAATGGTTTTTTAGCTTTGGATATCTGTATGTTAACATGATCGCTTAAGTATAGGAAACGGTCAAGGTTTGCTATGTGTACTTCTACTGGGGTTATTTAAATAATATATACATTAAATCTATATTTTTTAAGCGCAGTGAGATGTAGTTTATTTTACGCGTCAAATGACGACGCAATTACCTCAATAGACCTGTTCATTGTTAAGATCCGGGTTTTTATTAAAAAATATCGATAGTACCGATTTTCTTACAACAAAATATTTATATATCATTTATAAATGATACTTTTTCTATATCGTCAACAATATCAATAAAGATATTTTTGAAATATTCGACAAATCTTTTTTATACCCTTGTATGATGTTTGTAACGCAATGAAGGAAGCATCTCCGATCATATAAAGTATATATATATTCCTGATCAGCATGACAAGCTGAGTTGATATAGCCATGTCCGTCTGACCCTCCGTTTCCATGCTATCTCCTCCATCAGTCTTAAAGCTATTGTTACCAAACTCTGCACGAAGTCTCTTGATATAAAGACGCTGCACATTTGTCAGAACCGGCCGGATCGGCTGACTGTATCATAAAGCTGCCATAGGAACTATGGAACTATAAAAAAGTAGTTTCAGTTAGAAAAATTTTTTTGTCTTCAACGCAAACGACCCCAAAACTCGTATTTACAAGTTTTCTATGCTTTTACATGATTCCACCAAGTTTTATGAAAATCGGACAATTATATAGTATAGCTGACATACAAAAGATAGGTCTGAAAAAAAGTCTTAGTAGGAAAAACTTTTTTGTTTCCAATGCTATCGGTCCTTAACTTTTTTCTGATCAATATTATATGCTACCACAGAATGCTGCCAAGTTTGATCCAAATCGAATGACTACAGAGTATAGCGGCCATAGGAACGATCGGTCGAAAAAGTAGTTCTAGTGAGAAAAACTTTTTTATTTTCAACGCAAGCACCACCAAAGCTCGTATTTATCAGTTTTCGATGCTTTTACATAATTCCACCAAGTTTGATGAAAATCGGACATCCATATAGTATAGCTGCTATACAAAATATAGTTCAGAAAAAAAGTTTTAGTTGGAAAAACTTTTTTGTTTCCAATGCTGTCGATCCTAAACTTGTTCCTGATCAATATTATACGCTACCACATAATTCTCCCAAGTTTGGTCCAAATCGGATAACTATAGCATATAGCTGCCATAGGAACGATCGGTCGAAAAAGTAGTTCTAGTGAGTAAAACTTTTTTGTTTTCAATGGTAGCGTGAATGTTATCAGTTTCCACACAATTTTGGGAAGTTCGGTCAAAATCTGATGAATATATCGTATAGCTGCTATATAACAAACTGGCCAGCAAATGGTCAAAGTAGTGTCGCCATCTATTGCTGAGTTTGGGAAATAACTCAGGTAAGAATGTTCAACGAAAATCATTTAAAACATCAATTTATCAAAATTATACAAGCTGCAAGGATATGTAAACTTCGGTCGAGCCGAAGTAAGCTTTCCTCAATTTATCCAATTTAAAAATCAAAACAAAACACCTGACAGTGTGACCATAATTTTGCAGTTTTCTGATATCTTGTCACACTGTCGAATAACAAAAGAATTGTCGCTTTTGATATTTTTGTTTTGGCAGTTACTTTGCTGCAGTGCGTACTAAGCTTAAGTTAAGAAGTTAATACAATCAAGTGAATAATTTATCGACCGAATAACAGAAACGTTAACGTACAATAAACTCTACCAACATTTTCTCTAAATGTCTCTAAATAGGTCCAAAATCTAAATCAAGGTCGCAACTTTCAGGTTAAAATAAAATTTCATAATTTTCTGAAATAACGAATTTAATTTTTATATTAATCTTAAAGATGAAATTTTATTTCAAACGATGCTATATATTTTTCCATACATTTTTGGAGAAGAATCTCATGTCTTATTGGTGGCGTTTGAAATTTGTTAATTTGAAGTGGGAGATGGGTTAAGCATCCTGGTATGGTTTGAAAGCTTAACATAGACGCCATCAGATGGAAAGTTTTGTTTCGTGAGCCGAACTGTTTTCTATTCCCAAGTGACTCGGTGGTAAAAGACTTTGCTATCTCAAAGAGCTTCGTGTGTTCGTCCCACAAACAGGCTAAGCAACCGCATATACAAAATTGTTTTCGCAGCATGTGATGTTAATCCTCTCTCCTCTATTCGATCTCAGTTAATATGTTTTATTCTTAAGCCAGGCAATTAGACAAATGCTAAGCGCTTACTTTGAAGGCCAAGTTCCTGCTGGTTTTCTCACTCAAACATAAAAATCAGCAGCAACAAAGTTGTGTGCCATAAAAAATTGTGCAGGGAAAAAAAAAACAAAAAACTGAAAACTGAAAAGAAAACAAAATGGCATGAAATAAAATTTATATGAATAACAAAACGCAGCAACAACAAACAGTTTACAGCTCTGGCGAGCTACACAAGAGAATGCAGCTTGTTGCAAGCAAAGGCAAGCTGGCGAGAAGAAGTTGCTGCATGCGTCCGGCATAAAAATTGTGTTTATGCGTGTTTGGTAATTTTATAAAAGTTAAATTAGTTTTAAGACCATAAATTGTGCTCGCTCTCGCTCTGCCATTTTAACTTTTATTACTTTTAATATAAAAAAGCTGGCTGGGATTGGGGCGCCCGAGAGCGAGAGCGGACCAGCTGTAGTAAAAATGCACGCGGCCATAAAAAGTTGCAGGAGGCGGCTGGCGGCGGCTGGCGGCAGGCGGCATGTTGCTGGCAACATCGTAAAATAATTTCTTGCAATCGCATTTTCTCAACTGCTGCAACATTGTGGCAACATTTATACGAATTATTATTACATTTTAATGATTAATTCTAATGATATGCGACATGAAAACGAAATGGCGGGGCCATAAAACGAAAAACGAAGAAGGAAGGATTCGAGAAAGAAACCATTATTTTTTTTTTTTTTGCTCGCATAAAAATTGGCGCAAGTTAATTGTGGTAGTTATTTGCTATTTTGCTATTTGGCCATTTTACAATTTTACCACAACTTTTCACATTTCTCAGCGGGCAGTCAACAATGTTGCAGCAAGTTGCATTTTCCACTTTTACGAGGCATTTTTTATATCGCTTACTTAGTTGATTAAGGGCGTGGCCAATGGGGCAGATGTTTAGATTTCAGCCAAAGACCAACTAAAAGAAAATGTGGCGTTGTGATACGTTATAAACTCTATACTTAAAAGGCCACGAAAAAATGTTGTAAATTATTTGATTACCTTTTTAAAACAAACTAACTCTTTTGCAGTGAGTGTATGTTGTGTGTTTTGGTAAGAGATACTATCATCTGTCAAATTTTGAGCAAGCAAATGGAAACAAATTTTAAAAATTTTTTCGAAAAATTTTACTTTTGTGACCGAATCGAAGAAAAAGTTTTCAAGGGGGGGACTCTTGAATGGCTTATAAGTAATTTGATGTAGTTCAGCTCCCCCAGAAGAGGTCGTCACTTCATAAATTGGAGATAAATCCATGAAATTATATTTACCAATTGACTAATTTCAGAAGCTGAATGAATCCTTATTCGAATCTTGGTCTGTTTTGAAACAATTTTTGGTTATATCAAAACATTGCATTACACATTTTTGCATTGTTTGGGTCTTCTTAATTGCTAGCAAATGTTATCCTCCAGATAGTCAAACTGCTTAAATATCCCTGAGCACCAATACTAATACTAATGAAGGCCAAGGTGAATCTGCCGACTGACAAAATCAAGGCGTCAGTTTCTTGGAGTTGACGCTAAGCTATAAACATCGATTACACTGTACACTTTTATTTGACTAAAATCATATTTAAACAACAAATTTCAGTTGCCCCTTTCATAATAATCACGATCGGAATTCCAACTTGAGAATTACAAGTGGGCTCATGGTTTTAGGAAGATGGTTGATTCAATTCAATGCAAATAGTATCTGAGACTTTTTGCCAAAAGCTAGTGCAAAAGAGCACCGGGTTGAGACGCCATTTCAAGGGCTCAGAGAATTTTTTTGATTTTTTTGGTTTTAAGTAAAAAATTTCAAATAAAATTTATAATTATTTTTGATTTTTCAGAGTCCAACTTGTGATGGGTCCTTTTAGCATTTTAATTCATATGGAATTCAAGCTCTGTATTCAGAACGAAATAATTGGTACGTATTCCATATTTACTGCTAAATCTATGGTAAAAATGTTATGGTCAAAGGGCAAATATTAAAATTTCAGACCATTTTTCCCTCAGTGTAGGAACTTGTGTCATGGAAAAAATGGAAAATTTGATGGACGATTGGAATCTTCCGATAATTAAAACGGCCATTTAAGAAAAGGCCAATACCTTTTTTTATGAACTGAATGTCAAAGAAATTTCATTTAATACATAAAGCGATTCAACTTGCATAACGAGCTCAGCTGTCATGGTTAATATATACAGCCTGTATAAAATAATTTTTAAGGATCAGACCATGTTCCAACTAATTTCATTTTGAAGCCTCATCATTAGCCTTATTTTTATACACTTAAAAAGTGTATTATAATTTTGCCCAGGAGTTTGCAATACATAGAAGGAATCAGAATTCAGGCAGAATTCTTAAAGCACGCATCCCACCCATTTATAGAGTCCTTAACATAGGAATACACCAAAATATATGATAACGGGCAGGTACCAGATTCTACCGGCAGAACATTATCTACCCAATATTTAAGAAAGGAGACCCCGAGATCCCGAGTAACTACAGAGGTATTTCATTCCAAAATGAGGCGCTAAAGAAAGAGACTAACAGAGCGGGTAGACACAAACAATATACTCAACGAATGCCAAACCGGACCCGAAAAGGTAGTATCTTTGTACTGTCCAAAGTTGCTAAAATGTATCTTGAACGAAAACAAAAGCTCTTTCTATTTTTTGTGGACTTTCGAGAGGCCTTTGATACTATAAACAGAGGATCCTTGATGTACCAATTGAGTAACATTGGTATATCCACTAAGATGATATCCGTTTTGCAAAGCATGTACGAGAAATGAGCACTCTGAATGGTTCGACACTAACACAGGAGTTAAGCAGGGATGTCTAATAAGTCCATTATTATTCTCCTTATACATAAATGATCTGCACACATATCTATCAGGCGGAATACAAATAGGCAGTATGGAATGCAAAGCGCTTATGTATGCAGACGATATGGTGATTATGGCGGAGAGCGCTGATGAAATGCAACGAATGATTGAGCAGACGGAGCTATATTGTCGACAATGGGGCTTATAAATAAACAAGGATAAGTCGAAAATAATTAAGAGGGCGACGCCCCGAAAATAAAAGATGGATACTTGATGGCTACGCACTGGAGGTTGTTAAAGAATACACATACTTGGGAGTAACATAAACACAAAACATGATCTTTAAAACTAAAGGATGCTACAATGGCGGTAACCAGCACATGGAAAAGCTTCATGAGAAAGAAAGGCATTGCACTCCAATTCGTCCAAATATCAGCATTTCCAGGCTACTGCAAGTGCAATAATGTTGTATGCGGCGGAAGTATGGGAACATCAAAGTTACAATGACGTGGAAAAATTGATGAGAAACTTCCTTAAAAAGTTATTTCAACTGCCAGTGAATACCCCAAGCTATGCACTATACCTAGAAACAGGCCTATCGGCGATGTACCTCAACACGCTGTCTTGTATATAAACAAAATCATGGGACTGCCGCAACATTGACTGCTGAAAATAGTGGCGATAGAAATACTCAGGGAGAAAATGCAGTGCTTCAAAAAGTGGCAGCAGCTCTTTATTGCACACTGTGTGTAGAGTGCGACGTTCTAAATACTCAAGAATTGGAATTGGAATGCAGCGCAGGAGGCTGTACTTGTCATAGATTTCAGTGTGAAGCTCAAGCCAGAAGAAGCGAATCGAGAATATGGTATAGTCAGCTGAACTACAACCTTGGCCTAAACAATGTTCACCAGAAATATTGATCGCTGAGCAAGTATCAGAAAAAAATTATGCATCGAAAAGGATCTGCTGAACGCAGTGCTACATTTTCCCCCAAAGTCGCTCAAAACAAAAAAATCGACACGCCGCACGCCTTAAGCGTTAGCACTTTTTCAGAAGCGTTAGAAGTCGTTATTTGCAGTAGCGCTTGCCCTTTTTTGGGCTGATTTCTGTGACCCAAAGAAAAAGAAAAAGTCGACTAGGATGCAAATCGTGATCAAAATGGAAGACCACGGTGTTTTTGTGCAAACTCCTGACAAACTTGACCGGAAAATCCGAAACTTGAAGCACTGGCCATGAAATGGAATCCATTCTAGATAATAACCTGGCAGTAGTAGGTGAGAAGGAGAATATTGAGCAGCTGTTGTCATGGGAAGACTTTGTGCTTTCAGCAGCTCGATGGTAAAAGGTTGAATCCAGCAGCGCTCCGGTGGAATCGCAATTGAGCTGTCCCATCCGTAATAAACGGAAACGGAAGAGTGCTGTAGAAAATGAACGTTACTACGCCAATAAAAAGGCTATTGAAGTGAAGGAGTCCCGTACTAAAGAGCTAAGCAAGCTACAAGAGGTTCTGCAGGAGTCCAAAGAGTTGCAAGCTGAGCGCAACCAGCTTCTAAAGTAGTATCTTTCCAAAGCACCCCAATAAGACTTATAATAGTTATATTAAAGTTAGTCTATAATGAGAACTGAATCTCTGAAAATGTTCCTTAACCAAATGTGCCGCTAAATAATAAAAATACATAAAAATATAAGTGACTAATTGATACATATGTATAGAATAGCGTCAACAAGTCTTGCAATTTCCACGCAATTTCCTTTAATAATACTTGATTTATTTTTCTATGCACATATGTAGGTTAATACAACAAATCTTTTATGAAATCCCGTTTTCGCGATCCCTCTATTGAGGCTGTCTGTTGAGGCTCATCTTCATCTCGGCGCGATGCTTCTGGTTCAGTACTTGGTACTTCATTTCCTCCCCATCTCATTTCGCAAACTGGCCATTACGATGTAATTGGCAAAGCAGGGCGACCTAATATAACGATATTTAAGTCTTCGAAATTTTCCTTTTAATAATCCAAATGCGCGCTCAATAACTGATCTTAGGGAAGAAAATCTGATATTATAAATACTGATAATTTGTGCTTCAGTGAGATGACCATTATCTCGAAAAGGTGTAAGCAGATGTACACTAAGCGGATAAGCTGAATCACCTATCAAATGCATGTTGGAGGATACGAGCGGATGATTATATATCGTTAAATGTTATATATGTTAAAGAAATCGTGTGCATTTCCCACTGGCTGCCTTATTGGGATATGGCAATAGTTTTTTCTCAAGAACCATGTGGGAATTGGCTGCTCAGTAGATGCAGCGCGTGTTGCAACTACTTGGAGAAAGGACTGAAATTATAAAATGAATTAGTCTAAGTATGTTTGTGTACAGTGGATTAAGTACCCCAAACGTAGTCCGAGACATCCTGAAGTGCTCTTTAAATTGGTCCATTTGGTAGTGGTTAACCGTAATTGTTTTGGTTTTTTATACTCTGTACCGAAGGTACATAGAGTATATTAAGTTTGTGCAAAAGTATGTAACAGGGAGAAGGAATCATTTCCGACCCTATAAAGTATATATATTCTTGATCAGCATGACGAGCTGTGTCTATTGAGCTTTGTCCGTCCGTCTGTCCGTTTGTCTTCTAGTCCCTCAGATGAACCGCCAGATCGGATGACTACTTCTTGTAGCTGCCATAGAAACGATCGTTCGGAAAATGAATTTTTGTGAGAAAAACTTTTTTGTTTTCAATGTTAGCACTCTTAAATTCGGTCATTATTCAAATTATATGTTTTCAAACTGATCTGCGAAGTTTGGTCGAAATTTGTAACCTTTGGAGCGAGCTTTTTCAAGTGTATTAAAACTTCGGCACAAACGAATTCAGCTTTCCTTTCTCGTTTAGTATGAGTCGTTCGCTTAAGTGTAAACAACATAGTTTTTGTGTGCTCCTAATATGTCAACTTTTGTCTAACAAAACAAAATTTTGCGGGAAAGTTTACTTTTCTGCTTTTATTTAAGAAAAAATGCAGCTGAAGGCCATCGAATGCTGCAAGAAGCTTACGGGGAACAAGTTTTGGTATGGACCTTTGAAAAGTGCTGATTTTAATACCGATAGCAAAGATAACAGAATAGTTGGAGGATGCTGAATCGAAGACTATATTGGATGAAGACTCGTGCCAAACGCAAGAAGAACTCGCAATAGCATCACCATAAATGTTCGTTTAAAAGCCATGGGAATGATCTCAAAGGTAGTTTATTAGGTGTATAAATTGAAGCCCAGAGACTTTGAACGCCGTTTTTTCACTTGTGGACAGCTACTCCAACGGCAAAAAGAAGGGAATTTTTGCCTCGTTTTGTGACTGGTGATGAAAAGTGGTTTGATTACGATTACCTTAAGCCTAAATAATCAAACGGGCCAAAAGCGACGCCAATATTCACGGTGGCAATGTCATGCTATGTATTTGGTGGGATCAATTGGGCGCTACAGCCGGCTCAAACTATCAAAAACGGTAATTATGCAACATGACAAAGCTCAGCCACATTTTGCGCAGCCGATCAAAACATACCTTAAAACGCTGAAACGGGAAGTCATACCCCACTCGCCGTACTGCCCAGACATTGCCCCCTTCCGACCACCATTTGTAGTCGTCGATGACGATACTGATACTCAATATAAATGTAGTTATTATAGAGCAATAAAATTTACAAATTTTTACAGAGGAATCCCAAAAAGGTCCTTTAAGCCGGATATTTTAAAAATGTTTTGCATGTTGAAGTTTAATGTATCTTTACAAACACTTTTGTTCACTTAATTAAATTTTAAGAGTTAGCTAAACATACTGGGTGAAAAGCACTGACTGAATTGGTTCATCTAAAGTGACGTCAATGAAATAAACAGAACTCAACCGTTCCGAAATGCGGTTTTGTGTAAGAACACTGGTATGTTTTCTGATCTAATCAAAAAGTCTTTGACTTATCAAACTACCCTCGTACATTACAAGCACAAAATATTGTGTATTTGCTGGTGTCATTAATTAAAAACTTTTGCAACTAGTTTTTAGTTAACTTTTTTGTTTGTTTATTCAAATTTTTTTTTATTGATTTTTCTTCATCGATTTTTAGTTACTTTCTCCTCCGCCGAAGGTTGATTATTCTTTTATAACTGCCACGTGACGACCTCGAAAATGGCTCATAAAATGTTTGTAATATATTGTGCAATATTCTGTTTTATTTTAGCTTTGTTATAGTTATATATTTATACATATTTCTATGTTATGGCTTATCGCCTTTAGAGGTGTGCCTGTGTGTGTGTCTGTATTGTAATTTCATTTTATGCCCCGTTTTGTCAACGACTTTTGGGAGGAAGGCAATAAAACTTTATGCATTTTGTTGTAAATATAAATAATAATTATCTCCAGAGTTTCGTATTGGATTTCTAAGCGCACAAACAAAGTCAAATATACTTTTATGGCTGGTTAATAAATGTTATTGTTATAATAATAATAATTTGAAATTCGTAACTTTTGGCATTTTATTAATGGGTCGAACGTGAGCGTTGGCTTTGGGCAATAGAGAAATACTCACAACATTCATTCAATTCAATATTTACACGCGTCTTTATTTTAGGTTTCAACAAAACAAATATTTAAGCCATTCGTTTAGACAAAAGGCAAATAATAAAAAAAAAAAACTGAAGAGAGCAAGAGTAGAGAGATCTCTGTGCCATTTACATTATTTACTCGACTGTTTTCAACTTAATATTTATTTATTTGTTAGTGGAAATTTTCATAATTGAAAGTGAATCATCAGCCAAATAATAGTGTACCTACAGTTTTCTACATTATTATTTCGATTTGTTTATTTGTTCAATCTACATATAGATTGCTTTCTTATGGCCCAATAAATTGAGCTCATAATTTTTCATTGCAAAATTTCGATTGCAAAAGCATAATAAATAAAATATAAGTATAACTAAGTCGTAAAAAAATGGCATATAAAATTTAATGCGCTTGAAAATTATGCGCAAACTATTTAAGGAATTTTCACAAGGCAAAAGTCTCGAAAAATTGCTCACGTTCGCAGCGAACATGCATAATTTATTACAAGCAAAAACAGCGAGGTTGGTTTTAGATGTTTGAAATATGAGTTTGAGTGAGGCAAACATTCACTTCACTGTCATCCGGTTTATGAACGATGTAGGTAACTAGGACTAACTCAGTGTAATGTTATAATGGCTATAAGGGAACACACACACACAGGTAGAAAGGTAAGTGAGAAGAAAGAGTTGGACTAAGTATCATTGCGGGGAAGACAGTAGTCATCCTCTTCACAAAAAAAGGTTTAAGGTACCACAATGGATCTCACTGCTCGCTGAAAGATGCCTCCAATAAAGGCTATAGAAAGTTATTGGTCAATGATCTCAAAGCACTACCAAATACAAACTCTCAAAAGTTTCAAACACAACAGATCATCTAAGGGGCGTCCGTGTTAACTTAATAATGCAACATTACACACAACAAAATTGAAGGACAGTTCATACCAGCAGGACCCCGATTTGGCAATAAATCCCGCCAAACTTCTAACTAATCTTTATGAAGCTGTTATTTCATTTGTCTGAGTTTTCATACAAGTCGCTCAGATAGTGTAATAGTCAATCTGATAATACGAGATATAAAGTATCCAAGTTTCTCATCTGAGTTTTTTGACAGTCAACTTAGCTACCTTAGCCTAAACCTAAGTAACAGCTTTAGTACACCCAAAAAAGAGTAATCATCAATATGACATTATTTCGTCATCATATTGAAACTTTTGAGTATCAAAGTATCAAATTCTCTTTAATACTCCAAGTATCAAGTTAATATTTTCGATTTTAACATAGCCAAAATTCGGGCTGCGAATTTCCAACATTGGAATTCCTATGTCTTTATTCGCCGATTGAAAGAGACTTAAATACTAACTGGATGTTTGTTTGAAGTGTGAACAACCAAACAAGTCCGCTGATGAGAGAATTTGGTTATTCTCGAAACAGCGATCGTTGTAAGGACATACCCAATTGCTATTCCAAAAATGTTGTAATTAATATCTGTTGATTTGTGTTGTTTATAAAGAATTATACTCCACCATAGACCTTGAGCTAGCCAGATGTAACTTTGGCTAAAATCAAAAACAGGTCACTAAGCCCCATATACATACTGAAAAAGTTTAGAAACATTGAAAACAAAAAAAGTTTGTCTCACATCACCTACTTTCCGACTAAACAGGCCTATGACAGTCTTAAGATATAGTTATCCTATTTTGGACCATCCAAATGTCACCAATAAGATATAGTCATCCGATCCGGGCGTTTCGGACATATAATACTAGCAGCGTTCTAAGCCAGACTCCGTACAAAATTTGAGCTCAAAAGCTTTAAAACTGAGAGATTAGTTTGCCTAAAAACAGACAGAGCTCAATCGTCTCCGCTCGTCGCACAGTGGGCGATTTGTATGATCTAGCGTAAGGAAAAAAAAATTTTTCAACTTTTAAAATCTGCCAAAATTTGATTTGCCGCCGATACAAAAATGTTCATGTAGCATATCGATAACATCAAGACCGATAAAGATGGCATCATTGATCAGCTGTGAGCTTTCGAACACAACATATGGAGACACAAAATTTTTTTATTAATTCCCGCGATTTTTACACATAATTAGATTGTTGTGAAAAATTTTTGATTTGATCATTACGGTTCTGGTTTTTTGGGTTTTCACAAACTGAAGGTATGTATTAAAAGAAAAGAAATTTTTCGTGACCTGTGAATACATGATGTATTGCTAACTTGTGCTTAAAACTAACCACCTTTTTATACCCGTTACTCGTAGAGTAAAAGGGTATACTAAAGTCGTGCAAATGTATGTAACAGCCAGAAGGAATCATTTCCGACCATATAAAGTATATATATTCTTGGTCAGCATCAACAGCCGATTCGATATAGCCATGTCCGTCTGTCCGTCTGTCCGTCTGTCCGTCTGTCCGTCCGTCCGTCCGTCCGTCCGTCCGTCTGTCTGTATGAACACCTAGATCTCAGAGACTAGAAGAGCTAGAGCAACCAAATTTGAAATGTAGACTCCTATTGTCTGCACGCAGATCAAGTTTATTTTCAATTTTTGCCACGCCCCCTCACGCCCCCGCAATTTGGAAAAAACGTCATATCTCCTACAGTTTTGATGATAGATGGTTCGTACTTTCTAGAGATATCTAGTTCTCAAAATTGTTTATTGATTTGCTGAAGGAATGATAAAGATCGGATGAACGATACTCAAGTTATGAGCAAAAAACGGTCAGTTAACACCCACCACCCACCCCACCCATAACCTAAGCATTGCGTTCAGCAGCAATCTTAGTGAGAGAGAGAGAGAGAGAGAGAGAGAGAGAGACTTAGAGAGCGCACTGCGTTGTGCGTTGTGTGTTAACTGGCCGTTTGACTCGTGACCATATTCGAGCTGCGACATTAAGGGTGCAGAGTATGTAATAGTCGGGCTTGATGACGTTTTCAAAAGTTTTGTTGTCTGATCTGTTTATCGTGATGAATTTGGAGTCATTTATGTTGCATTTAGTAATTGACAAATGTCTATTAATATCTGGCGGATAATAAATAGCCGAGTTAAAAAATATTGCATACTTTTCGGCTGACCCACCTCAGGCATACAGGAAGGATAATAAACATTTGTTTCCATGAGTAACGGGTATATCGAAGTCGGTTAGAGCCGACTTTAACTTACGCTCTCGTTAATACCCGATTTGTTAGCAAATTTAATCTTCTGTAGAGTAGAGGAGAAAGTGTCATAGGGATAAGAAGCGATTTGAGCAAAACAACGCAGCTTGGCTGAACGAACACTTGGTTCTTCTACAACAAAACAGAACATTGGGTTCAGGACGAAAAGAAAAGGACATTGCTGATTGCCACCCGAAACATCAATGCACCAAAGTTTCGCATCTCGTCGAAGACAACAGCTGCAATGAGCTTATGAGAGCAACACGTATTAGTCTATACAAATGTGGAAAACGCAGTGAAGCGGATATAGTCTCAATGGTCGGCACAGATACCGACGCATCTAAAAAAATAAAAAGTAGCTTGGATATAGACCAACAGCTTCCTATAAAATATACTCCAGAGGATATATATAAATTTACTCCACCAAAAACTCATATAAGCTTTTGCAAGCGGGCACAAAAGAGCGAAAAGCTAATATTTTTCCAACATATGATGTTTTGCGATCTGCCAAGAGGATGTGTTATCCGGATTCCATTAGAACGGAAGAATGTTGGACAGAAGTCCCGTTGCAAGAAATGCTGGACCACACAATATCTAGAATTGTTGAAGCACATCCTGATGTATTTAGCCCAATCTCAGTTGATGACGAAAAATGTAGTTTGAGACTCTTTTCTAAATGGGGCTGCGATGGGAGTTTGGGACACGCAACTTATCGCCAAAGCTTCAGCAATTCGGAACTTAAAATGGCAGATGAGCACTTGTTTTTCATTTGTATTGTGCCGCTACAATTGCAATTGGGAAGCTGCATACTTTGGAAAAATCCTCGCCCATCATTGACTCGGTATTGTAGACCTCTTCAAATAATGTTGGCCAAAGAGACTGCAGATTTGGTAAGAGCCGAAATTGAGAATATTAAGTCTCAAATACTACTAAGCAAATTTCAAGTTGAACACAAATTGCAACTTACAATGATCGATGGAAAAGTGTTTAGCGTGATTGCGGAAACATCATCGCAAACTTGCGGCCACGCCCAAAATGATGAACGATTTACATACCATTAAAAACTTTCCAAGAAACAATGACTTACTAGAACTTGTTGGACTGCCGATCTTGCATTGTTGGATTCGTTGTTTTGAATGTAGGAATGTAGGAACATAGGTTATCGGCTACCGATTAAAAAGTGGCAGGTCCGTAGTTTAGATAAGAGCATAGTCGATCAACAAAAGGCAGCCATTCAAGATAGGTTCAGGGTCGAAATGGCTTTATTGATAGACATTCCAATGCAAGGTTCTGGCAACACTAATAGTGGTAATACGGCTCGAAGGTTTTTTGAATATTCTCAATTGTGTGCACATATAACCGGAGTAAGCCATGATCTAATAAAAAGAATTGGTATCATTTTGCGCTGTATTGTCTACGGATATTCAATAGAAACCGCACAGATTTTCATACGGGAATATCCATGGTTTTACATGCCCTGCTCAGTACATAAAATATTGATACATAGAGCCGATATTATAGAAAGTGTTCCACTTCCGATTGGCATGATGTCGGAAGAAGCCTTGGAAGCTAGCAACAAAAATTTACGGAAATTTCGGCTTGAACATATGGAGGATCTGATGAACTCTCTATTAGTTTCTTCGGATCCAGTTATATCAAGCTTGAGCAAGAGTACACCAAAATCTCTTATTGGTTTGTCAAATAAATTATATGTTGTCAATGAAAAAAAAAAAAAAAAGCAAACCAAATCAAACAAAAAAATCGATGAAAAAAATTTAAAAAAAAAATATTTTTTAAAATTAAAAAAAAATTAATAAATAAAATATGTTTAAAATTAAAGTTGCTCAAAGTTGTTTCTTTAAGGGTTAACATTAAATAAAAATTAACAACTTTGTTAAATTTTCCTTACTTTTTGAGTAATTAATTTCCTTACGCTAAATTAGCGAAATCGCCCACTGTGAGTCGGCCTGATCAAGAATATCAGCCATGCTCCGGTTTTCACTTAATTTTGCGAATTGCGATTTGAGCAAATTCGTACGATTTCAATTTAGTGAGCTCCGAATTTTGTCAGTTTTTGATATCGATAGTGTTTAATTTCCAAACCGGTTTGTGTCATTCCACATGACAAAAACAGCTGATGAGCGCCATTACAGATCCAAATACCAACTTCCTAGCATTATCGCATGTGTAGATGGAACACACATTCAAATTAGAAAACCTACAACCGCATTTAATTCAACTGCCAACTTTGACCATTTGGCATTAATGGCAATCCGATCGCCCTTGGCAAATCCCCTGGCCAAATCAGAGTTATTTCTCATAAACTTGAGAATGATTTCATCCTGATTCGAATTCATATGCTTGCCCCTACAATTAATGGAATAATAATATTCAAAATGAATAAAATTAGACAAGCAAATTTAAATTATAACGAAACTTACATGTTTGGCTTGTTTCAATAATAAACACGCTTTAGAAACAGCTGACAGAGTTGCCAACGATCGTAGTCATCATTTTGCAACCATGCCGCTCACATTTTTACTGTTAAAAAACTTGCTTGTAGTTCTGTGTGGTATTTGCTTAAATAATTTAAAACCATAATTAACCCACAACTAAAAATCATCAAGCTTGTATGTGAAGTTTAAGCATTGTTTCGTATCTTTTTACGTTCCGCTGTCTACTTGGGCAACTCTAGCAATTCTATCGGCTATCGATAGTTATGTATCGATATATACCATAGCCAAATCGCCATTTGTTGTTGTCTAAAGGTATTTTGCTGCTTGTGCAATTTTGGGAGGGTTAGGAAAAAAATTGTTTAACACAAGAGTTTAATCCAAACTGTATAAGAGAGTCGACAAATACAATCTTAAAGAGTCAAAGAATGTTAAAAAAATTGATTCATAGGATGGCAGCTGTTAACTGTAGCGACATTTTCCATTTACTTTTCATTTCACGGACTCAGACGTCGCCGGTTTTAAATAGGCGAAATTTTGCGATTTACGAATTTCGGAGCAACTACTTTTGCGATTTAGCGACCAAATCGTAAAATTTTTGCGAAAGCGAAAATGGTTTTTGCTGTCGGAAATGAATATTTCAATGTCTCTATGACCAAATGCAAAGTCTTTCTACATCTTCAAATTTGCCTTTCTAAGCAAAGGAAATTTGCGGGTTATCCCGTCAGGTAACTTTGCAGTTACTAATCGCCGTTGCCAATTTCGCTTGCAATCGCTTTTGATGATTTAAAAGTGTCAGGATTAGCCAATAACACAATACGATTATAGATTGCTAATGATGTTTTCATGCATCTTCTGCAATTTTTAATGTTTTTTTCCTGATTTTAGTACACTTGTAATAAAGCTCTGAAACCGTTCAATTGATGAGGCAATGCGTTTGTAACTTTTTTCTTGTTCTCTGAGCTTAAACCCAGCACTACAGTGATGTTCCCGACCCATCTAATATTCATTTTAAGTATAAAATATAGGAAAGAGAATTTCACACCAATTTTACTGTCCATGGCAGTATATAGTTAATGGGGTTTCAGGGCAAAATTACTATACCCTTTTCAGGGATATACAAATCTAAAGGAAGTTGCCTATATCTAAAAGCTGTTGTTTCACAATTAGCAATCGATAAGCGACACCAGGTCCACTGTGAAGTAATAAAATTAATTCCGAAGTAATTTCACGTGGAATTCAGAACACGAAAATGAAAACGCTTCGGCATTACTTTTGAAGTGGTAAGTGGATTTTCAATGCCTAGGCTTAAGTTTTTCCGTTCAGCCGAAAATCAAGGACATACAAAAAAAGTCATGAATGATTAGTTTCAACAATTCCCATTGCATACTTATGGGCAGTACAAAGCTTAAAAAAAATCGTAAAAATGTTTGCTCTAAACCATAAATGAAAAAAAGAGCATCCACTCTGAGTAAAAGATTTTATCTATCCAGCTTCTTTCTTACAATCCGTTACTTTTGAGGCTGCCCTCGTGCATGCAACAACAAAAATGCTTACATACATGTGTACGTATTTAAAATAACAAAGCAATTGCTCTAAGGTAATAATTTATAAAATATATAAAAGAACAAAAAAACAATAATAAATAAATATCAATGGGGAAAAACCGAAACGCAGCAGCAGCAGCCCCCGAATATTTATTGGGCCACGTAGTAGTTTTGTTTGTATTTGGGCAACAACAACAACAACAAAAACAACAAGAGCAGCAGCAGCAAGAAAGGTAACCAGCCAGGCAAGCTGGTCTAGAAAACTTTTGCTGCCAGAGAGATACATTTGGAAACTTTTATCCACAATACAAATCGCACAAAATCGAAACGTGCGGACCAACAACGTTGTCTTGTCCTGACTGTGCCGACTGCTGGATAATAATTTCTGAATTCCTGCTCATTTTGATTGCCCCTAATAACTGAGTAGTGTTGCCGCCTCTGCCGATTCCGCCAATTTGTATGTGTGTGTGCGTCTGCGTGTGCGAGTGAGTGCCCCGGCCTTAACTCTAACTCTAAGAAAAGTCGTCTTGCAACGAGTTTTTTTTTTGTTTTTGCTCCAATGACGCCGTCTGCGTTATTATTGTTACAAATATTTTATTCCAATGCCATATATTTTATTTGCTGCCCTCTTTGCCGGCTGCCTTTTTGGCTCGCATCGGTTCTTTTATTTTATTTTATTGCATTGTTTATGCAGGGCCCAAAGTAAATTATGTTTTGGTCTTCGCCTTGGTCTCGGCGGCATCGGAATTGAAGTCGGAATTGGTCTTGGTTGTTGGCCGATTGTGTCGCTTGGTAAGGATAGGTATTATAGCTTTGAGATATGGCTTGTCATTGAGAGGAAAGACACACACACACGACTGACACGTGGAGACTATTAAGAGCAATAAGACGCTTTACAGCTGGCGCCAATAGCTGGTAAAGGTGACCGATTAAGTAAAGATTTTTATGAAAAACTTATTAATTAGATGCGGAATCAAACACAGGCCAGAAGAATTCAGTTCAGATCCAATTCTCCCCATAGTTGCTTTTTCCCTAGTAACCAAATAGGTCGAGCCTGAAGATTACACGTTGTGGACTTTGTTTGTTAACCCGACAAAACTCTCGCAATCGGATCGGAAAAAGATAGAAATATGATTCATATGTCGTTCAGTTTGTGGCAGTGAAAGTTTCGTTTACGATAGTCGCAAGAAATAGGGTTAGCGAGAGTTTTGCGATACTTTTGTAATATTTTTAGCAAGTCAAATAAAATATTTACTGTGATACGTTTTTGATTTTAAATAAACTCAAAAAGTATATAAGTTTTGAACCCGTAGTAATATCAAAAAAAAATTGGCAAAAGATATCGCCAAAGACTCGCAAGAAATAGCGTTTGCGAGACTTTTACTTTTCTCATTTCCATATTGTTCCATATGAAAAATTTAATTTTAATGCTCTTCTTTGGCAGATTTTATAAGTACTTTGACATTTTAGAAATTATATATATCACTTCTTTGGGCATAAAATAACTATAACTAACTAAATATATCAAAAACTATAATTTCTTTTATTTTTTTCTTTCGCCACTCTCTTCCGCTCATATTTAACAAATTTCTGCCACTTTTGCTTGAATGCATCTGCAGACAATATAAATATCAATTTTAACAATTTGAACAATCAATCTAAAATAGTAATACATACTCCACCTAGCCCAATTTTTTGTTCACTTGAGCGATACTCTCGCGGACTCTCGCGTCTGTAACCTTTGGCAAGCCAAAGGAAAAAGAACTCAAAAATTAGTTCACTTCGGCTTCATTTCATAAAACAAAAATAACACATCACTTGTGAATGGCATTTTGCTTACTCTCTCTCTTGCATTCGGGTTTTTTTTTTGCAAAAGGACGACATGAGCCAGCTGTTACTCTGCTGCCGTCGGAGTACGAGCACGGCACTCGAATTTTTATCGCAAACCTCTCGCTGGAAAGCTCCAATGCGAGAGCTTTGCGATAAATAAACTGCAATCCTGTTCTTTGCTTACATGCGAGCTAGTTGGTGAGCATTTCGCAATAGTCTCACAAAATGCTCGTTTTTGGTCCGATGGGCACCAATTTCACAACGGCGTCATTGTATGGGTGTGCGTGTTAATTTGATCGGAGTCTGAAATTCATTCGTTTGACACAGTGTTTTGAATTTGGTTTATTTATTGTTCATTTACTTAGACGGGGTCACCACTTTTGGTTTAAGAGGTGTAATTAATTTTATTGAAAAACAAATGCCGGGAATTTTTTAAGCCTAAAAAGTGTGATTTGATCCCGACAGTAGGATTAAATTTTTAAGTACGAGTGGGTATGAATCATTCCGAAAAGGATTGTTTTATGTACGATTCGTACTTAACAACCAATTGAGAGAGCGAGAGAGCGAACAAACTGAGAGCTAAAGCAAATTTCTTCTCTTTGTTTCTCACGTCGTTGTTCGATCTCCTTTTTGCATGCAGTTTGACGCTTGCTAGAACCAGTTCAAGAAACAAATGTGTGAAGTGAAAGTGAAAAAGTTAACAAATTGGAAAAACTGAAAAAAAAGGTGAAATGGCCGATGAACCATTAAAACTATGGTGCGAAAGCAACAACCTGCACCATGTAGTGGAGAATTTGGCAGGTGAGTGTAAAGTGTAGTGTGTAAAGTGTTGCAATCGCTGCGGCGGTGTAAGTGTGTTTGTTTGTATGAAAGGTAAGAATGCGCATTACTCAAATTTTTTTCTGTTTTGTGACTGTGTGTACATGCAAACGTTAGTTTGGTGTTTAATGCGTTCTTCTAATTTTCGGCTTGGGTGTGAAGATATACATATGTTAAACCCGGTGTCGAAGCAATGCTTTACCCGCCTTAAATTCACGTATGTATGTATGGATGTACTTTACTCAAATTATTTCACCAGCGAGAAATGTGCGTGCATTTACAAACATTATGTCAAAAGTGTTTTGACACAGAAAAAATATTAACATTTTTCACTTATTTTGCAAAATAAAGTGTCTTTCTATAAATGGCAAGACAAAATAAGATCAAAATTTTACCGTTTATAAAAAGCCCATTTTTTTTGCAAAATAAGTGAAAAATGTTAATATTTTTTCTGTGTCAAAACACTTTTGACATACACTGCTCGCCACTTGAATAGGACACCCTGTATGCTCTCTTTAAAACTGCTCGTAACTCGAAAACGAAATGGTAGAATAACGGTATTTTTTGCATATTATCTTTGTGCAAGCATTCTTCGCTCTTTCTGGTATATTCCAAGTTTTGGAATAGAACCGTTATAAAGTTGTTTGCACTTTATGTGAGCATTCGCCACTTGAATAGAACATGCATTTTATTTGGTCGGTATCGTTGACACGTGCACACAAATTTTGGTTTACTTAAACTTTTTGCTTTAATTGAAGAGAATATAAAATTAAAAAAAATTAAAATGGGGCGTGGCACTTCATTATCTGAGTCGGAGAAAGGAAAAATCCAAGCTTACAAGGATACTGGCCTTTCTATTGTATTGCTGTAAGTCACTGTAAGCGTCTTCGGCTTTATTCCAGTGTTTAAATGTTCCCTAACATTATTTCCATTATTTACAGATGCGGGTATTAAGTTTGAGCACCTAAAGCTCATGACAGCGGAAGATCTTCGAGAAGCAATCCCTGCTTTAGGCCCTCGTATGGACTTTAGTCAGAAGCTGTTCTTGTGGAGACAAACTGAAGTAAGTAAATTTTTATATGTATATGAAAATAACAGGCTTCTGTATTTTGCCATTCCTAATGTTAAAATTCAAAATGAGCCATATCTCCCACAATTTCGTAGATAAATTGTTCGGAACTTCGAGACATTTATAGCTATCTAATCTATTTATTTAGACATTTATTAAATTTTTTTAAAAATTTTTTCTACTTGCAGCTTGTTAATGAAGACGATTCGATTTCTGCCCAATCAAAAGAGGATAACTGGTTAAGCGAGAATTAGTATTATAGCGGATAATATTTATTCATATATAATATAATATTTATTACACAAATATCTATATTGCCTGTAAGAAAATATCAGAAAATATATAAATAAAAAAAAAATAGAGGAAAGCTAACTTCGGCTCGACCGAAGTTTATATACCCATGTAGGTTGTATAATTTATAAAATTAAGGTTTTAAATGATTTTCGTCGAACATTCTTAGCTGAGTTATTTCCCAAACTCGGCTATAGATGGCGCCATTACTTTGACCATTTGCTTGCCAGTTTGTTATATGTCAGCTATAAGATATATATATCCGATTTTTACCAAACTTCCCAAAATTGTGTGGAAACTGATAATATTCATAATTGGAAAGTAAAAAGACGTTACCATTGCAAACAAAAAAGTTTTTCTTACTAGAACTACTTTTTCGACCGATCGTTCCTATGGCAGCTATATGCTATAGTCATCCGAACTTGGCAGAATTGTGTGGTAGCATATAATATTGATCATTAACAAGTTTGGGAGCGATAGCATTAAAAACAAAAAAGTTTTTTATACTAAGACTTTTTTTTAGACATATCTTTTGTATGGCAGCTATACTATATAGTTGGCTGATTTTCATAAAACTTGGTGGAATTGTGTGAAAGCATAGAAAACTTATAAATACGAGGATTGGGGGCGTTTGCATTGAAGATAAAAAAGTTTTTCTCACTAAAACTATCTTTTCGACCGATCGTTCCTATGGCAGCTATACGCTATAGTCATCCGATTTTTATCAAACTTGGCAGAACTGTGTGTTGGCATATAATATTGAAGAATAACAAGTTTGGGAGCGATAGCATTGAAAACAAAAAAGTTTTTCCTTCTAAAACTTTTTTCAGACCTATCTTTTGTATGGCAGCTATACTATATAGTTGGCTGATTTTCAAAAAACTTGGTGGAATTGTGTAAAAGCATAGAAAACTTATAAATACGAGGATTGGGGGCATTTGCATTGAAGACAAAAAAGTTTTTCTCACTAAAACTATCTTTTCGACCGGTCGTTCCTATGGCAGCTATATGCTATAGTCATCCGATCTGGCAGGTTCCGACAAATGTGCAGCGTATTTGTACCAAAAAACTTCGTGCAAAGTTTGTTTACGATAGCTTAAAAACTGACGGAGGAGATAGCATAGAAACAGACGGACAGACGGACGGACAGACGGACATGGCTATATCAACTCAGCTCGTCATGCTGATCAAGAATATATATACTTTATGTGGTCGGAGATGCTTCCTTCTATGCGTTACAAACATCTGGACAATTTTAATATACCCTCTACAAGGGTATAAAAAAAATCAATCTCTACCAAACTAGAATACTATCTCGTATGGAACAAAGTTGAGTTCGAAAATGGGGCACAAATCAATCTCTACCAAACTAGAATACTATCTCGTATGGAACAAAATTGAGTACGGATATCGGGCACAAATCTATCTCTACCGAACTGGAATATTATTTCTTATGGGACTAAATTATGTTCGAAAAGGAGGATGAGTTTAAGTTCGGCCAGGCTAAAACCGGGATCAAAATTTAAAAAATTATCCGTACTTAAATTGTTTCTGTCGGGAATGATTTATGCCATTCCAGGATCAACCCATTTTTATTACCATTTCGGTATGAATTGATCCCGGAAATCCCGGATTTTTTTTTCAGTGTATGATTAGTGTGGCCAGGGCTGCCACAGGCGCTGTTGGTGAACTTGGGAAATCACTCAACTAACATTGTTCAAAGCCAAAATGAAATTGTTCAATGAAAATCATACAAAATCTTTATTACCATACAGTTTACGAGCTGCAAGGGTCGTAACTATGGTCGAGCCGAAGTTAGCTTTTCTCTATTTTTTTGATTTACAAACAAATTCCCGGTATTTTTCGCTCACAGTTGTAATGCTAATAACGGCATCTCTTAAGAATAAGATAGAAGTAATTTTAAGATGTTTAAATTTTTTCAATAGTCAAAAAAAAAATATATTTAATTTGTAATTTTTTTCCCGGTGTATAACAAAGTTCGTTGTGCTTCATTTTGTATTAGTTTTTACAGCAGTTTGTTTGCTGTCATTTACCAAAGTTATTATGCCAGCAGTTGTTGTTGTTGTTGTTGCTGTTGCTTGTGGCCAGTCTGCAGGTAGTACAGTTAGTTAGTCGTCAAGCTTTTGTTTTTATGTATCTTTCTCTCTCTCCGTGTGCCACATTTCAACAATTGCTTTGCATATTTTATTGCTAAATAATAAATGCCTATTAAGTTAATTGGCAAATTAGGCAACCGCAAGCTGGAATTGGCCACAAAACTGCATTTTACTCTACTTCTAGGGTTTTTTTTTTTTTGTTTTTTAATTGACCTGAGCCCTGTGCAAAAAAAATAAAAAAAAGTGGTCAGTCATTTTACAATTTTTTGCTTTGATTAAACTTGAATGAGCTGCACAAACTTTGGTTGGGAGTTGACTCCTAAAATCGATAGACTTGCACCCACATTCTGGTTCATTTTTCTAAATGACAAGGCACAAAATGCGTGTTAGCGCTCGGCGACTTGTGTCTGACAAGCAAACACAATTAAATGTTATGCAGATGCAATCTAAAATGTCATTATATCAAATTCATTAATCCCCCAATACACACACACACAAACACACACACACACAATGCACTCGTCGTGCACAAGGAAAGGAGGCCCCAGAGCTGAGCGTAGATACATTTATGAGCTACAAGAAAGGCAGCCCAAAGGCAGGGCCCCGACATCGGCATCTGTCCCTGCACTCGTTTTTTTTTTTTTGATGTTAAGCTCAACAAACACACTCTCACACACACACTCGTGTTCATATGGTTTTTTAATAATTATTATTTTTTTGCATAGAGAGAGCTGAAGAGTAGAAAAATGCAATGGGGCGAGCTTGCGATTAAAATCACTGCTATGCACACAGCACGTGAATATTTTAACGTCAGTCAATCAAATGGCTTAAAAATGCTTTGTCATAGCACAGCTCCAGGCCCAAGGCAGATATCTGCAACCCAAACACACACACTCTCACACACTCACACACACACCACACTTCACATTCTGCATGTGCAGGGAAATCGTCTTTGATTTGATTTCGTTTGATTTGATTAATCGTGCGATGACGCCGCCGCCGCCGCCGACGTCGTTGACTCAGCCTGATAATGAGATGGAGACGGTAAACTTGCACGCAATTATGCCAAATGGTTGCAAAACTTACATCAAAATTATATCAATCATAATAACATTTCTAGCTTCCTGTTTAGAAAGAGATTCACTCAATGCTTATACAAAAGTTATAGAAGTTGCTAATTAATCATTAGTAACCTGCAGTTGATGCCGTATTCTACTAATGATGGAAGCTTTTTGGTGTTTGTTGTGTTGTTGATAAGAAAACCTAACTTTTACCCCTATCTTAGTGCTAGAACTTAGTGATATAAGATTAAAAAGGTCTTTAAAAGCATGTAGAAAGAGTATTGGAGATCAAATTTCTGATGCTAAGCGATAGTGCACAAAAAGATACTTATAACCCCCAAAAAGATACTTAAATACTAATAAGATACTAAAAAGATAGTGCCAGTAGAAAATCACAGTGGTTAGAGCGAGACGGACATATTCCCAAAATTTATGCAGAGAGCGTAAGTGAGAGCGAACAGCTGACCAAACGTATTCAGAGAGCGTAAATGAGAGAGAATAACTGACTAATTTCTGACAGAAGCGATTTCGAGTGAGCAATTTTGCAGTCTAGATATTCTAGTCCAGCGTTCCCCAAGCATAAAGCGCGAAAATGTGACTGTGTCTCTCTCTAACACACAGTGATGCATGACTTCGGCAAGCAATCGGTATGAAATGGCTAGTATGTTCGTGCCCCAGGGGCTATTGCTGGGATACTCTGTTCTAGTCTATGTCTAAAGAAGTATAACCAGAGCCGTATTTTTAGACATAGTTCAGCAATGCACAGTGGTCGGAATCTCCATTTTTTTGCCAAAAAGTCCAAAAATTAAGCTACGACATTGCAATTTGGCACATATTTTTGAGTGGACAAAAATAAATTTCGAATAAAATTATGTCTCGATTGGACCACAGGTTCACCTACCTGCCATACAAATCCGCCATCCTCCAAAGAGTATTAAAGAGTACTAAACAACTTAATATTAGAAAATAGTCTTCTTGCGGTATTTCCATCATTTGAGCTACCACAGCCAATTTGTTTGGGCTTGTCTATATGTACGCCAAACTCTTCCTACAATTTGGCTTGAATGTCCTTCTTGCGCCTCAACATTTTGGCTTTATCGTCCTCGCTGGTAACTCGCCACTTTTTTAGTGATGCTCTGTACGATACACTTAAAACAAATTCCATAAGCCGTATCCAGGCATGCAGGGGACTAACTCCAAATTGAAGTGCGCTTGGCTTTGCTGCAAATACGTCCGAACTGATATTGGTGGTTGTTAAAAATGCCTTTGGACTTGCACCGCAAATTGGGCAACATTGAGATGAGGTTGTTCCTGTTAGAATGTTTAATACCTTGCCATCTATTAGGGTCATGTGCAAATCAAAAAATAACATTTAAATTTTCGAATTCAAACGGTCTTAGATTGCTTATTTGCTGGTCCAAATTGAATTTTTGATTTAAAATGCTGTCTTTGGTTTCTTTTCCTGCAAAACCTCACTGACTGTGGACTCCGATTCTTCCAAATGATCCTTCCATAATTGTCTGTCAACAGTAGTGGTATAAGGGTAGTGACAAATAGCGATTGGTCTTGGCTTTCAGGCTCATTTTCATTGTATTGCTGCTTGTAAAGGCTTTGACCCGTCGAACCATCAAATCCATAACTCGCAGAAAGTTTGACCTGAGAAATATGAGGCAAATTTCTCAAGACAGGTTCTTGTAACATAATGATCCGGGAGGCGGTATGGTTTAACAAATTTTTAAGTGATACCTCAGCTACGGATTCTTTTAACAGAATTTCTTGTGGTCTGCATTGTTATTTGGCCTGTAGAATTTTTTCATAGCTCGGGTATATGTCGCAATTCTTCTGAATGCACATTGCTCGAACGCAGTTATACTGACTTTTGTAAAAAAAAGTCTAAGGCTTCATCTTCTGTTAAAGGAACCGGTTTTTTGACAACCAGAGTGTCCTTCAGCTCAGATTTATCTAGCTTTTTTAATGTTTGCTGCAAAACAAACGACAAGTCCTTATCCTTAGCCTTTTTTTGCAGAAACTGATGCTGCGTGTAGAAGAATGTGGGCCTCGTTCTCTTTCGATAAATCGGTCACAATTTTTCTCTTAAGGCTCGATTTTCCATCCTCGTATTTCAAACGGGGCCGATCAAGTTTATTTTTACAGTTGGTCTTCTGAGTCTGCACCACATCTTTTTTAATTACATTTTTGAAGTCCTTTGCAACAGCGCACCACTGTTCTGCTTCTTTTTCTTCCAAACGTCAAGCATTTCAAGCAACGACTTCGTCTGCAATGATTCAATTTATTTTGAAATGGCGCAAATATGCGCAAAAACTGTTAAAACCACCTCATTGTGCACATGTTGAAGATTAATCTGAAATTTACAACTGCAGTTGATTCGACTTTTTTCACTAGTTCTGCTCCACAAAACCCAATCACTTTTAGGTTAGGTCGTACTAAAAAGACACCACAACAACAACAATAAAAACAATTACAAAACAAAAGCACACATACATCTATCTTTACAATCTTTTTCCAAATACCTTGATCTATGATTTCCATGGTTTACAAAAGTTTTACGTTACGAATTGTTTAAATGCCACTGCTTTAAACACAAACAATTTTTTTTAGCAAACACACCGCGTGATAAGCTTTTATGTAACAGCTGACTTCGCAGCCCTGAAACAGCCGCAGGGATGGCACAACATAAATATTTTAAGGTTTTTTAATACTGGCTAAGGTATTTAGAATTCAAAAATACTAGAGACGATATAAGAAAAAATATTTTTATTTTTTGACTTTTTGGCAAAAAATGGGCTTTTCCGACCAATGTGCAATGTGAGCAGAGAAACTGCCGCTGTCAACTTATTGGGTGTTTACACTGTGAAGCAAACTTCATGAAGTCGCACCTCTCTAAGGATGAGACAAGTGCCGAAAAAGTGTTC